>JANAVB010014094.1:0-55000 GCA_029216955.1 Iris pallida
ACTAGGTCTAGACGCTATTTCTACCCATAACCAACCTCTACAACCTATATCCAAGTCCATCTTGGACTTCGAAACTCATTTCTTGGCCATAGGCCAAATTCCTATTTTACCCTAAAAAGGGCAAAATTCCAACTTCGGCGATTAGCTAGTTAGCCTACCTATGCTTGATATTTGACCCGATCTCCCCAGGGTAGTAGGGTACTATCCTATAGGTATATTATCTACCAAAATACTTAGGTAAAGTGGACGTCTAGTCCACCTTACGGTCCTTGCCAAATCTTGAATATTTCAAGATACGCACCGATACGGCGCGATACCGGCGCCCTTCGACTCCGATTTCCACTCGGGAGCCTACCCGCAAAATCTAAATCACGTATCCTAGGCCTACGTCAAGTTTCATCGCGATCCGATACTCCGGTCAAATTCGCCCACACTCGACTCGACTCCTCCTAAACTCCTTTCTTTCTTTTCTACTTTCTTCCTTCTTCCTATTCCCTTCTACTCCTAACTTCTTCTAATTCCTTACCCTCTAATCTAACTTCATTTCCCTCTCTAAAACCATCTATCTATATCTATATATATATATATATATATATATATATATATATATATCTATATATATATATTATAACTACATAATATATTAGATAGGGGGTTTAATGGGTTAAAGGGGGAAAGGGGGGGGGGGGGGATAGCTGCTGTTTACAGCCTATGCAGCTGCTCTGTTGCCTCTTAATGCTGCTGCTGCTGCAGCCCTCTACTGCTATTGCTGCTGCTCTTATTCTTCATCTTTTTTACTACTTCATCTCTTCCTCCTCTCTACTTCTATCTCTCTCTCCTCTCTCTCTCTATATATATATATATATATATATATATTATATTATATATATATATATATATATTTTTTTTTTATTATATTTATATATATATATATATATATATATCTATATATATATATATATATATATATATATATATATATTTATGTTATTATATATATATATATATATATATATATATATATATTATATATTAATATACACATATATAGATCTAATCTATCCATCCCCAACTCCACAACACATACTCCTCTATACATACCTGTACATACCACCCACACACACTCCCCATATACATATATATATACACACACACACACACACATATATATATATATATATATATTATATATATATATATATATAGATATATATATATATATATTATATATATATATATATATATAAACACTCATACACACACATATATATAAACAAATAGATATAAACAAATATATATAAAATATATATATATATATATATCTATATATATATATATATATATATATATATATATATATATATATATAATATATATATATATATATATATATATATAACACTCATACCACACACACACACACACACCCACACACACACCACACACACATATATATATATATATATATATATATATATATATATATATATATATATATATATATAAACACACTCACACTCTCACAAACACACCAACCACACACACTCTCACCACAACTCCCATGACAACACCACCACTACCACTCTCTCTACACACACACACACACAATACATATAAACATATGTACACACCACACCCATATATATATATATCTATATATATATATATATATATATATATATATATTATATATAATAATATATATATACATAAATACCACTCTCAAATAGGAAAGCCCCAAATTAAATCCTTAACCTAGATTCTAGGGAATCCTACAAAATTTATGGGCAAATGGTAGAGAATTTCATTCCCTACAATAAATGTGAAGACATTAAATGGGAAAGAGGAATTTATTAGGGTTTAAAATGCATACCTAATAGGTTCTTGGAGAGGGAAAAGCTTTGAAAGAAAAGAATTTGTGGGAGAGAGAGAATGCTTTGCTTAGAGGAGAAGAAAGGGGGGGGGGGACTTAGCATGGCCGGCCACCTCTTGGGGGCTATTGGGTTGGGATCCAATAACCCCAACCCATTAGACTTGGTTTGGGTTTAATTTGAATTCGGTTTGGTTCGGTTCATTTCGGTTTAGCTCTAACTAACTAATCAGCCTCTATAATGACTAATTAAGCCATGAAAGATGGGTTAAAGATTCTAGCCTAATTATATGGTATGTGGGCTAAGTCCAGCTAGTATGGTGGTCCCACTAGGGTCCTGGCTACCCGGGTCTCCAATTTGAGTCCGAATTGGATAAAATCCAAACCAACCCAAATAAATACCAAAAAATCACATAAATAAAATCAAATTCCTAAAAATTATAAAACTTGAAAAATGACGAAAATACCTCTAATTTGAAAACTGGGGTGATCAGCGGGTCGAACGTCGGTCGGAGTCACAATGGTGATAGGAGCATCCTCCTCGGCATACTCTACCGGCTCCTTTTCCTTGCCATCACCGCCGCGAGGAGTCTTAGGAGCCATTTCTTTGAGAGAAAAAAGTTAGGGTTTTTGAAGAAGAACTCTAAAGAAAGTAAAAGCAAGGAGAAGAAGAACTCTCTCTCTCCATCTCTCACCTATTTATAGGGCTTGGTCACACGCATGCCGTTGATGTGTGATCTCAGCCGCGTCTCGGGTTCTGTGAAAAGATAACCACAAATAAAACCAAAAAGATCATCATTAATCTTTTTCGGTTACCAAGGCGTCATCATTTGTACCTGAGCGGAGCATGCGCCCCATCACTGACGCACGGAGTATCTATGCGCCCCGACGGTCATGCGCCTCCACTACCATGCTTCTTATTCAAAGTATTCCAAAACTTATCCAAAAGTTTTGAAACTTTGAAGGGGGTCTTGTAGAAGCATGGAATTTCAGAACCAGAAAGTCTATACGCCAGACTACATGCGCCAAAGCTTGGACAAAGTACTTCACAGCAAAAGCAACAAATATAGACATTAAAAGGGGATTTTTTATTCAACATATAAAAATCTATTACATGTCTAAGAACTGTACAAAGAAGAATTTCTACAAAGAAAAGATCCTAAATCTATAGCCAACAGTCAACATGCGCCCTCAAGTAGGCGCAGCAATCAACATACGCCCTCAGCCAGGCGCATCCCACCATGCGCCCTCAGCAAGGCGCATCCTTTCAGCAGCTCAATTATGTGCATCCTCAGTTATGTGCATCCCTTCGGCAGCTCAGTTATGTGCATCCCTTCAGCAGTCCAGTTATGTGCCGCTCTTCCAGCCAGGCTCACCGCCGTCTAAATGCTTTGACTAATGAAGCATTTATTGAGCAGAACGAGGGTGGCAATCAACCCTCTAGCCAAGGAAGAAAAAAGAACCACAAGCCAACCTGTGGCCAGGGGCGGCTTCGAAAGAGCCTTCAAACACCAAGGAAGACCGTGATCGAAACCGCGGCAAAAGGAGCAGCTTTCAACACAACCAGAATGGGCTACACCTATTTTGAAGAAAGAAAGAGCCACCAAAGCCGCAGCACCGCCATTTCGATCTACGGCTCTTCCTGCATAATGAAGACGAGGCTCGAGCATCCCTATCTTTGGATGCAACATGCACCTTCCGCCTGCCTCGGAAGCCCTCGACTCCAACTTTTGGATGTAACAGTCACCTTCAAGTGCATCAACGAAGACACTGCGTCGCATCTTCACTCTCGGGAGCATCTCGTCAACAGAATGCATCCGAGTAAACAAGTTCATGTTGGAAGGACGTGAGAGAATGAGAAGCAAACTCTCTCCATGCCACTATTTATAGGCCGGATAAATCAAACCCATGCGCCAAGTGGATGGCTCTCCGAATTTCGTGCAATAAATTTGCATTAAATGGATGAACCAGACGCTTCGAATTCAGCCAAGTCAAAACGACTATTTAAAGCACTCGAAGAACGTAACAGTCGCACCATCAAAGACGTCTCACGAAGCGGATGCGCCGGCCAGACCGCGCATCACACAGACGCGCCCTTCAATATCAAGCGCATCACACAGACGCGCCTTTCAGCACCAAGCGCATCACAGGGGATGCGCCCCCCATGCGTCCCCATATGCCTAGTAGTACGCCAACCGACGCACCCACTCAGCTGTCCATCGAATGTCACAAACATTAAATGCTGAACTGACAGAGTTGGCAGTACGCCTCCCAAAGTCTGAACAGTCGACAACTTTTTCAGAAGACGAAGCATCGCCAACGTCAGCATTATCATTACTTTCCTCCGACGGCTACTGCCACGTGGCCACCCAACCATCTCGCATGCGCCTCCGCGGCCATGCGCCCAAATCTGCATACGCCTCAAAAGCTGTGCGCCTCAGACTTTTTACTGATCCCTAAAGATAGAAGGAAAGTCACTGTTAAAGCTCTGCATGCGCCTCAAAAGCCATGCACCCCAGGCTTCTCCCTGATCCCAAAAGACAGGAGTAGAGTCACTACTGAAGCTCTGCATGCGCCTCAAACGCCATGCGCTCAGAATAGTTCATGACTCCTAAAGTTTACGAGCCAAAGTCTCCTCATGGCCCAATCCTAGGCGCATCCTACCAGATCATTCCCCCATCAAATCCGAGATCTCCGAGCCATGAGTCGACGACACGTGTCCTTTGACTCAACTCACCCAAGATCTCAGCAATCGAAAGATCTTCTTCTCTGCTACGTGCCGGCTCACAACAGCAATATGAAGAAGTCAACCCCTCGATCAGGGCATATCGTCCATGCACCTCCATCAGCAATCAACACGTGGCATCCCCGCCTACAGGCGCATCCTATATGCGTGCATGAGCAGCCAGCCTGCAGACTATATAAAGAGAGGGACCATTTCCTTCTTCGATACCTATGTACACACATACCTACCTACAAGGAACGAACAGAGACTTCGCACCACCAGAGAGGCAGATACAGACACTCAACGTCTTCCTCCTCTCAGCAAGCTCCAGCACCCAGAGCAATCCAGACCTTCAGAGAATCGATAACCGTCGTCAGATCGTCAACGGAGTCAACGCATTACCACTCACTCCATCGGCACAAGGGACCCAAATTAAACAAAAGTGTACTCCTAGGACTACGTCTAAGTCCTATATTGTAACACTGTTCTGTTTGTATTGAAATTTGCAATCAAAGAATTTTAATGGCAAACATCAGCGAGTCGCGTTGACCAAATAAAATGTATCTATGGGAATCAATACGAGAGTTACGTTGTCCCGAGCAATGCATCGAACTAAGTCGATGTGAAGAGTTGTATTTTCCTAAAGTATGCATCGAATTGAATCGATGCAAAGCGCCGTATTGTCCCGAAGGATAAGTGCATTGAGACGGCTCGAAGATTGTAAGAAATTGAATTGACCAAGACGCAAGTCCGAATCGATACAAGTATTGATTTTAGTTGGTTTCATGTACAGGCTATACGTTTATGCTAAAATATTAGAGGTCGACATTTTGCCTTATTCAGAAAGGGGTCCACGAAACCAATCGTCATCTTGCGATGGCCTGAGGCGTTGGCACGGTAAACCAAATCGATCGTATAATTCAATGAAGCACGAAGTGCTCGAATGGCAAAGTTAGGAGAGTTGGTCGTGCAACAAAGTTATAAAATCGAGCCGCATCGGCTTGGCGAAACGACAAAGCATATCGACTCAAGGTGGGAGGATTGACTTTTTTTTTACTCCTTCATGCCTAAGTCAGAATATATCATTGTATGCTAAGTTAACCTATCGACGCCACGGGCGTGGTCCGATCGGAAGATAATCATAGTGTGTGTCGAATACTAGTTAGAATAATTGAAATGAAACGTGCATCAATTGCACAAGTCGCTATGGAACATTGGATATCGCAAAGGCGAGCGCCTCGGTGCGCAAGCCGCAAGAACATGGGATAACTGTATTCGATGAGTGCATTCGTGCACGAGCCATTCTGTGCCGTCGTGCATGAGTTAGAAAGGCTAGCACATTGAAAGATAATAGGCGAGCGCCCTAGCTTGCAAGCCACAAACAATGAACACTAAGTTATAGAATATGGAAATACGGCTTCGATGCATGAACCAAGTGCACGACGCGAGGGAAAAGATGATAAATGTGTTGAAACGTGCCTACGTACACGAGATCATAAAGATGGCTTCGTTGTAAAAGAATACAGTTGTGGCATGAATTTGGCGGAACAGTCGGATATGACATGATGCCTCGAAAGGTGTTCGAGACCTTCGGGTCGTTCGGTTGACGAATATTGAGTTGAGGCATGATGCCATTGAACATTGAAACGAAGTATAAATGTATGAACATAGAAAGTTAATGGAAGAAATACGAAATGATAAAGTCTGAGTCTCGGACTCAAGACTATGTTTGGTTGTTTGATAAAGTCTGAGCCTCGGGCTGAAGACTCTGTTTGGTTATTTGAATAATAGGGTGTTGCATTGTCGAATGGACTTGAGATAATTGTGATAATCTTCTGTGCACGGAACGTTCCCTCAAAACGGGTGCACCGGTGAAATCCTTTGTGGGCAAAAGAGAACCTGAGTGTTGTAGCTGTAACGCCCCAGTCCCAAAATACGCAGGACTAGGAACATAGACATGCCAGCTGTATTCATACGAAGTACATGAGCCTCGTATGGAGACACAAGTTGTAAAGTGCAGTAAACCACAACTAACTAATCTCATCCACAAAATGTAAGAATAAAAGATATCATATAATCAACTATGAATTGTTATTGGTACATGTAGTTGGGCGAAGACAAATCCACTACCAACTATGAAAGAAATACAAGATATACAAAAGAATAATTTTGGTGAATGAAGCGAAGACGATCAAAGTGCAATCATCCTCGAAGAAATAGAGATGATCATGGCCACGGCTGGAACACCTGCGAAAAACAAGAGCACACACCTGGCGAGATAACCAGGTCCTCAGAGGTACGTAACAAGATACAAGAAAACACCATGCCATATAAACTGTAATATATAATAAAAAATAAGGGATGCATGCAATAGGGTACCTAACCATACTATAGTGAATACGCAATAAAGAACAATCCTTCACATATGGGCACTCGGGCTGTATAGCAGTGGCATCGTCCTTCTCATCGGGAATCAGTACAATCTGTAAGCCCCTAGATTTCAAAAAATAGTTTTTTATAATTTTCAATTGTATTTAATTTAAATACGTATTTTGTAGCGTATTTCGTATTTTCTTGGTTTTCGTAATGCTTTAAAATTTTTCCTAACTTATAGATTTTTCCTTGGCCAGCATACCGCCGGTGTACCGGTGTATACCGACGGCATACCGCCCGGACAGATTTTCTACACTTTAGATATTTTCGATTTCGAATATTTTTCTGAATAGTATTTAGATATTTTCATGAATAGTGTTTAGATATTTTCGTGAATAGTGTTTAAGATATTTTCGTGAATAGTGTAGATGCACTCTATTATCCAATGGATAATTGGTTTTGTTTGAATGGCCATGATTGACTTAGACTTTCACATGGATCACGATCCGACGGCTAAGATTAATTTCCCCTTCTATATATACCATTTTACTTTCTCTCTCCTCTCTCTTTTCATTCTCTTCACTCTCTCTTCATTTCTTCTTCCTTTCTCTTCCTTTGGAGCTTGCCAAGAGCTTGGCCTTGAGGTCTAGAGTGTAGTTGTCACGCCCCAGTACCGAAATATAGAGACGGACTAGGCCAGCTACTCCATACGAGGTATATAAACGTCATACGGCGATCGTGGCTGTCAAGAGACAAGGGGGTGCATGCTACAATCAAGTCTCCTATGGTCTCACAGAGCATCTAGGTCTCAATCAATCAAACAAGAAGCAGTAAATAATGATCATATAAGATAAAGCAGTAAGGCGTCCCCGACGCATCATCAAAATGATCATGGGGATCTAGCTTTATAAGTTAGCTAGCCCAGAGAGTCATAGGTACATAATTGTTTTCAGCTGCAGTCTGATTTAATTACAAATTATGCAAGACAAAATATCCAGATTAGCCGACTAACAGGTGCCGGTGGCTAAATGCCAGAACATAAGTAAAGATACTAGAGTGGTGAAGAAGAAACCCACTCGAGTCCCCCGCCAGCCATGCTCCTAGTATGCACCATTGACGTCGGGGAGGAAGTTTGGATCCTCAGGCGCTGCTACGAGATCTGGCCAAACAAAACCAGCGGGGTCAGCCCCGAATAGCAAGTACCACAAGGAAGCACAAAAGTGTGAGATAAAACCCAAGCAAATAATAATAATAATAATACTAGTAATAATAAAAGCTTCCGGTCGTAACCTCGGTCCACAGCCTGTCCTAGCACGATAGCCCAACCCAACAACCAAACAAGGACATGGGTTGGACCACGCACCATGACAGTCCATGTCCCTTGGCTACTAACGGAAGTTATAAGGCACAGTCAAGTCATTTTTCAAGCGGCCATTCATTCATGCGGCTTTCTATATTTGGCGGAGTTATCCCCGCGATAATGATTAAAAGGAATCCTCAGATCGTGTCAACCCAGCAGGGCTAGCCAAACCATAAGACATATAGCACATTGATTATGCACCGGTCCCCCGGAGGGCTACCGCGCTAAAACATATAACACATAGCTCGTAGGAGTCGGATATAGCCATCCGCTATAGGCGAGTGAAACCATATCCGTGGTGGCCAACCCGACACGTCAGGACTGGTCCTGGGGTGGCTAATATGGCACGATCTCGGAATTCTTCCCACCCAATGTATCTACCAAGTTAGTTGCCTAGTTAATCCCTAGGTTATTCTCGGAATTCACATGTCGTGGTCACATGCTCACTCCCCTATATGTCGTACATTGTACGAGTACCCCAAGAAGTGATCCTTACGGGCTCATAGAGTCATACGTATGTACCCCCTTCTTGGTGTAATGCGACACACAACAATGCCACGTCATTGCTACTGACCAATTGCTATGTAAATGCTGGACTCTTGGAGGTACTGACAGGTATCACATAGGAACACTTAGCACATAGGATAGCACATCGATGCTCACATAGATTGTACCTTAGTACACACATAGGGTTATCCAGCATACGCATAGGAGTTAGATCAGGAATGAGGACCAAAACACAAGAGGAAAATAGAACAAGAAGGTACTATACCCTTAGGGTATGAAGAGCTCGCTAGTCATGAAGATTCTTGAAGCCAAGACAAAGATCTACAACTTTCATGTTGGGAGTTAGGAGAAATTCTGGCCACAATTCAGCCAAATAGGACTTAAAATAGCCAAAAACAGCCAAAATAGGCACTATGCGGCACTATTCAGCACTATGCGACACTATGCAGCATTCTCATACGGCTCGACACTATGCGATACTATACAGCATTCTCATGCGGCTCGGCACTATGCGGCACTATGCAGCATTCTCATGCGGCTCGGCACTATGCGATACTATGCAGCATTCTTATGCGGCTCGGCACTATGCGGCACTATGCAGCATTCTTATGCGGCTCGGCACTATGCGGTACTATGCAGCATCCTCATGCAGCTCGGCACTATGCAGCATCCTCATGCGGCTCGGCACTATGCAGCATCCTCATGCGGTTCGGCACTATGCAGCATCCTCATGCGGCTCGGCACTATGCGGCACTATGTAGCATCTTCATGCGGCTCGGTACTATGCGGCACTATGCAGCATTCTTATGCGGCTCGGCACTATGCGGCACTATGCAGCATCCTCATGCGGCTCGGCACTATGCGGCACTATGCAGCGGCACTATTCATCGTCCCTGCCAAAACCAGGACTGATGACATTGAAAATATTCAAATATTGTTTTGGCCATAACTTCCTCAAAACAAGTCAAAATCTAACTTTTCAAAGGTTAAAATTGTGTAGAATCAAATTTCCTACAACCTATGACCATTAGTTTTTGAAAATAACCAAGTTTGGTAGATCAAAACCATGTAAATACATAAAACCGTAGTTTTAGAAACTTAGATCTACACCAAACTAGCCATTAAAATCAAAAACTCCAAGAACTAAACTTGTAGAGAATGAAGAGAAGAACAATATAGACAAATAATATCAAAGGAAAAATCTAAAATGAAAAATGCACAAATCTCTACTTTTGAGCAAGTTGTACTTGCCTAAGGATGGTGGTTGAGGAAAATAAATGGAGGAGTGAATGAAGAGAGAGAGTGAGGAAGAGAATATAAATAGGGGTTAGGTTGGATTAAGAAAACCCTAACCTCTAAACATGCTCCAACCATTCCACTAATGACATGCTTAAAACTACATGCAACCATTAAATAATAATAAATAGAATTATGCAGATGCTAAATACGGGATACCATGTACAGAATTCATGAAAGAATACGTCTATTGGGATCGGGGAGTGACATCTCTATCCTCCTTAGAAAAATTCCGTCCTCGGAATTTCTGCCAAGACAAGATAGAGAAATTCGGGCAAGCAAGGTGTAATTACAATATACACAAGCAACCTATCATTAGCAGTCATTGATCACATATTTCAAAATGGTGCAAAACATGCATGTAATCGGATTACCAAGGCATGAGGAGAAACATACCTTCTGAGTCGAACAAGTGCGTATACCGAGATCTAATCTCGTCCTCGCGCTCCCAGGTTGACTCTCCCGGAGAGTGATGGCCCCAAGCGACACGGACAAGGTTAATAGTCCGGTTCTTAAGCACCTTCTCTCGTCGGTCCAAAATAGACACGGGTTGTTCCTCGTAAGTTAGGTCGGTACCAACGACTAACTCCGAATGATCGAGGACATGACTCGGATCCGGGACATACCCACGCAACTGAGATACATGAAACACATCATGTATGCCAGATAGCGAGGGAGAAAGGGCAAGCCGATAAGCAATATCGCCTACCCGAGCGAGAATCTCAAAAGGACCAACGAATCTCGGACTAAGCTTTCCTCGGGTTCCAAATCTAATGACACCCCGAGTAGGCAAAATTCGCAGAAATACTTGGTCACCAACGCCAAACTCTAGAGGCCTACGATGCTGATCTGCCCAGTGTCGGTGTCTGTCCTGCGCGACTCGAAGCCGCTCTCTGATCAACTTGACTGTCTCCACTGTCTGCGTGATCATCTCTGGTCCCAACAATTTTCTTTCTCCCACATCGTCCCATGCCAGAGGGGACCTGCACTTCCTTCCGTATAATGCTTCAAACGGTGCCATCTGTATACTTGCCTGATAACTATTATTGTAAGAGAACTCTACTAAATGAAGATGATCTTCCCAAGTTCCGTCGAAGTCCAAAGTACAAGCCCGTAACATATCTTCCAAGGTCTAAATGGTTCTCTCTGATTGTCCGTCCGTCTGCGGATGATAGGCTGTACTGAACCTCAACTTAGTACCCAAACTTTGATGCAAACTTCGCCAAAAGTGAGAGGTGAACCGTATGTCTCGATCTGATACTATGCTGACTGGAACACCATGCTGCCTTACAATCTGCTTCATATATATTTCTGCCAGCTGCTTAGTAGACTGTCCTACTCTGAAAGGAAGAAAATAAGCAACCTTCATGAGCCGATCCACGATTACCTAAACTGCATTTCGACCGGTCGGAGATCTAGGTAAACCGGTCACAAAGTCCATCGTGATGTGATCCCACTTCCACTCCGGAATAGGAAGCGGCTGTAACAATCCTGCTGGTCTCTGCTGCTCTGCCTTCACTTGCTGACATACCAAACATTTGGATACGAACCTCGCTATCTCCCTCTTCATGCCATTCCACCAAAAGTGCTGCTTTATATCCTGGTACATCTTTGTGCCTCCGGGATGAATGGAATAAGGAGAACTATGAGCCTCTGACATAACTTCTTGTCGAAGGTCTCCACCTGGTACACAAAGACGGTTTCTGAACCTAAGTGTACCATCCTCATGGATTACTAACTCCTTCCTGAGACCTGACTCACACTCTGATCGAAGCTTCTGGATCCGCGGATCCTCTACCTGGGCTGCTCTGATCCTCTCTACTAAAGTAGACTGAATCTGTAAACTGGCCATAACTCCTGTATCTTGTGGCAAGATCACTTCAATTCCCATTTCCTGAAGGTCTTCCAAAATATGCCTTTGCGAGGTTAAAACGAATGCACCACCTCTCCTGCTCAAGGCATCTGCTACCACATTCGCCTTGCCTGGATGATACTGAAGATTTACATCAAAGTCCTTCAGTAACTCCAACCATCTTCTCTGTCTCATGTTCAGGTCCCTCTGGGTAAATACATACTTTAAGCTCTTATGATCAGTGTAAATCTCTACTCGATCCCCATATAAATAGTGCCTTCATAACTTAAGCGAAAATACTACTGCTGCTAATTCCAGGTCGTGGGTCGGATAGTTCTTTTCATGGTCCCGAAGCTGTCGAGATGCATATGCTATCACCTTACCATGCTGCATCAATACACATCCAAGTCCCTTCCCGGATGCGTCACAATACACTGTAAACCCTCCCGATCCTACTGGAAGTGTCAAGATCGGGGCTTAGATTAATCTCTTCTTCAACTCTTCAAATGATGTCTGACATTTTGCTGACCAAACAAACTCTACATCTTTATGCGTCAAATGCGTCAAGGGTGCCGAAATCCTGGCAAAATCTGCCACGAACCTCCGATAATAACCTGCCAATCCCAAGAAACTACGCACTTCTGCTACCGTCTTCAGAACTGGCCAATTCTCTACTGCTTCAACCTTCTTCGGATCTACTGACACTCCTGCTCCAGAAATAATATGTCCCAGGAACGAAATACGATCCAACCAAAACTCACATTTACTAAGCTTCGCATAAAGTTGGTGCTCCCTCAAGGTCTGCAAAACTGTCCTTAGATGTTTCTCATGTTCTTCTTCACTATTGGAATAAACGAGGATGTCATCTATAAACACTACTACAAACTTATCCAAATAGGGTAGAAAGATGCGGTTCATCAAGTCCATGAACACGGCTGGGGCATTAGTCAATCCAAATGGCATCACCAGAAACTTATAATGTCCATACCGCGATCTAAATGCTGTCTTAGGTATGTCCTGCTCCCGGACCCTCACTTGATAATATCCAGATCGAAGATCAATCTTAGAGAAGACGCAGGCCTTACTCAATTGATCAAATAAGTCATCAATCCTTGGTAATGGATACTTGTTCTTCACTGTTACTGCATTCAACTGCCGATAATCAATGCACATTCGCGTCGATCCATCCTTCTTGGGTACTAAAATCACCGGTGCTGCCCAGGGTGATTCACTGTCTCGGATAAACTGCTTCGCCTTCAGTTCTTCTTCATGCTGGTACAACTTGTCCAACTCTGACTGCGACATCCTATAAACTCTGCCGACTTTAGGCTCCGTCCCAGGATTCAACTCAATGCAAAACTCCACATCCCTCACCGGTGGTAAACCTGGAAGCTCATCTGGAAATACATCAAAAAACTCTCTGACCACTCTTGGAATCTGCTCCTGCTCTGCCAATAATTCTGTAATGATGCCCTTGGGTCGATCCTCCAATGATCGAACAAGGATGAACTCCTCAATGCCAGGTACATTAAATACTACCCTATATCTCCGACAATCTATAGTCGCATGACTGTCTCTCAACCAGTCCATGCCTAGGACAACGTCAAAGTTGCCCATAGGGAACTCAATCAAAGATGCGGGCAATAATCGCCCACTCACTACGATCGTACACGCTAGGCATACCCTGCTAACTCCTACGAGCCCATTACCAGTGAGTATATTCATCCTCTCTGGCAATGTCTCGAACTCCAATCCAATACGTGTCGCAAATCGTGCAGATATAAAAGAGTGGGTAGCCCCCGAATCAAACAATGCTACTGCAGGAAAAGAGGTAACAGAAATATTACCTGCAACCACGTCGCCTGAAGCTAGTGCATCCTTCAGTGATAAGGTGAAGGCCTGGCCCTGGTCTTGCTGAGCTCCCTGGTGCTGCCTTCCTCGACCATGTTGTTGCTGTGGCCTTTGCAGGCCTTCCTGGTTCTGTGCCTGGCGAAACATCTGAGCCTGTGTCGGTAGACGCTGGGCTAGCGGCCTTACGGCCAATACTGGTCCTCGATTCGGTGCTGCCCCCGGAGCTGGCAACGCCGGAAACTGCTGAACTGGCCCTCCTGGCCTCTGCATCATAGGACAATTGGCAATCCTGTGGTCTAGACTGCCACACCTCATGCACAATCCGTTAGCTGAACGACACACATCCCTAGTGTGCCCTCCCTTACCGCAGTAAGTACATCCAATGGGCGCCCCCTGGCGCTGCTGCTGGTTCCTCTGCGGCTGATGCCGAGCTGGTCCTGTTATTTCTGATACTGCCGTCCTCCGCGGCGCTCCTGACTCATGAATACGGATGCCGGGTGCTGGCGCCGATGTTCGCTGCACTGCTCCTCCGCCCCTACTCTGGGGATGTGACCTCTTCTGGCCCCCATGTCGTGTCACCAACCTTTGTTGGGTGAGTTCATGCCTCCGAACAGCCGTTAAAATGGCGTCAAAAGTCTGATAGTCGTGCCCTTCTACTAGCTGTAGAATCTCCAAATGAAGTCCCTGCTGGAATCTCATAGCCTTCTCTGGCTCTGTAGCCACCATCGTTGGTGCAAACCGACTCAGTCTACAGAACTCTGCTGCATATCCATCTACCGTCTTTCCAGCCTGCTTGAGACTGATAAATCTCTGTTGTAGCTCATACCGCGCTACCACACCAAAGTACTTGGCCTTGAATTTGGTACTGAAGCTATCCCAAGGAACATGACGCCTCATTCCAACCTCTTCCGATGCCCACCAGTTGCGGGCGAGATCCTGAAGTAACAGTCTGACCTGGTCAACCTTCTCTTCTGTGGGAACCTTAGCTGCAGTCAAAATGGCCTCAGTATCCTGAAGCCATGCATCCGCCATGATGGCATCCTCTGTGCCGTCAAAATATTTCGGATTAAGTCGACAAAACCTCCCTGACGCTCTCGAATCATTTCTGACACTTCTCTCAAGGGCTAATTGTAACCCCTGATTCAATAGCACATTCTGTTCCTGCTGCTGGGTCTGCTGTTGCTGATGGGCTGCCACCTGACGCTGCTGAGTGGCCAGGAATCCCCGGATGACCTCCAGGAGTGCTGCAGCATCAGGTACTGTCGTCGCTGCCGGTACCGCCGGGGTTGCGGGAGTTTTCAGAACCTGCGGCTCCACTGGCTCTGACATCACTTCCACTCGGATCTGGTCGGGAGAAGGCATTCCTTCCGGCTGCTGCCCCGTCGAGCCATGCTCTACTGGACGTTCCTCCATGTTGGCCTCACCAGCTACTGAGAATAAAGCACCCCTATAGGAAAAGATACATAATATTAAATAACAGGACTATGAAGATTCGAGGATATAATTCAAGTTATCAATCAAGATGAGGGAAGAGAAATCGAGGCAAAAGATTCAAAAGAAACAAGTTTTGATTGAGACTCCTATAATAATAACACCCCACAAGTCTAAAAATCAGACCTGCATGGGCCACCAATAAAACCTTGTCACGCCCCAGTACCGAAATACGGAGACGGACTAGGCCAGCTACTCCATACGAGGTATATAAACGTCATACGACGATCGTGGCTATCAAGAGACAAGGGGGTGCATGCTACAATCAAGTCTCCTATGGTCTCACAGAGCATCTAGGTCTCAATCAATCAAACAAGAAGCAGTAAATAATGATCATATAAGATAAAGCAGTAAGGCGTCCCCGATGCATCATCAAAATGATCATGGGGATCTAGCTTTATAAGTTAGCTAGCCCAGAGAGTCATAGGTACATAATTGTTTTCAGCTGCAGTCTGATTTAATTATAAATTATGCAAGACAAAATATCCAGATTAGCCGGCTAACAGGTGCCGGTGGCTAAACGCCAGAACATAAGTAAAGATACTAGAGTGGTGAAGAAGAAACCCACTCGAGTCCTCCGCCAGCCATGCTCCTAGTATGCACCATTGACGTCGGGGAGAAAGTTTGGATCCTCAGGCGCTGCTACGAGATCTGGCCAAACAAAACCAGCGGGGTCAGCCCCGAATAGCAAGTACCACAAGGAAGCACAAAAGTGTGAGATAAAACCCAAGCAAATAATAATAATAATAATACTAGTAATAATAAAAGCTTCCGGTCGTAACCTCGGTCCACAGCCTGTCCTAGCACGATAGCCCAACCCAACAACCAAACAAGGACATGGGTTGGACCACGCACCATGACAGTCCATGTCCCTTGGCTACTAACGGAAGTTATAAGGCACAGTCAAGTCATTTTTCAAGCGGCCATTCATTCATGCGGCTTTCTATATTTGGCGGAGTTATCCCCGCGATAATGATTAAAAGGAATCCTCAGATCGTGTCAACCCAGCAGGGCTAGCCAAACCATAAGACATATAGCACATTGATTATGCACCGGTCCCCCGGAGGGCTACCGCGCTAAAACATATAACACATAGCTCGTAGGAGTCGGATATAGCCATCCGCTATAGGCGAGTGAAACCATATCCGTGGTGGCCAACCCGACACGTCAGGACTGGTCCTGGAGTGGCTAGTATGGCATGATCTCGGGATTCTTCCCACCCAATGCATCTACCAAGTTAGTTGCCTAGTTAATCCCTAGGTTATTCTCGGAGTTCACATGTCGTGGTCACATGCTCACTCCCCTATATGTCGTACATTGTACGAGTACCCCAAGAAGTGATCCTTACGGGCTCATAGAGTCATACGTATGTACCCCCTTCTTGGTGTAATGCGACACACAATAATGCCACGTCATTGCTACTGACCAATTGCTATGTAAATGCTGGACTCTTGGAGGTACTGACAGGTATCACATAGGAACACTTAGCACATAGGATAGCACATCGATGCTCACATAGATTGTACCTTAGTACACACATAGGGTTATCCAGCATACGCATAGGAGTTAGATCAGGAATGAGGACCAAAACACAAGAAGAAAATAGAACAAGAAGGTACTATGCACTTAGGGTGTGAAGAGCTCGCTAGTCATGAAGATTCTTGAAGCCAAGACAAAGATCTATAACTTTCATGTTGGGAGTTAGGAGAAATTCTGGCCACAATTCAGCCAAATAGGACTTAAAATAGCCAAAAAACAGCCAAAATAGGCACTATACGGCACTATTCAGCACTATGCGGCACTATGCAGCATTCTCATGCGGCTCGGCACTATGCGGCACTATGCAGCATTCTCATGCGGCTCGGCACTATGCGGTACTATACAGCATTCTTATGCGGCTCGGCACTATGCGGCACTATGCAGCATTCTTATGCGGCTCGGCACTATGCGGCACTATGCAGCATCCTCATGCGGCTCGGCACTATGTAGCATCCTCATGCGGCTCGGTACTATGCAGCATCCTCATGCGGCTCGACACTATGTAACATCCTCATGCGGCTCGGCACTATGCGGCACTATGCAGCATTCTTATGCGGCTCGGCACTATGTGGCACTATGCAGCATCCTCATGCGGCTAGGCACTATGCGGCACTATGCAGCGGCACTATTCATCGTCCCTGCCAAAACTAGGACTGATGACATAGAAAATATCCAAATATTGTTTTGGCCATAACTTCCTCAAAACAAGTCGAAATCTAATTTTTCAAAGGTCAAAATTATGTAGAATCAAATTTTCTACAACCTATGACCATTAGTTTTCGAAAATAACCAAGTTTGGTAGATCAAAACAATGTAAATACATAAAATCCTAGTTTTAAAAACTTAGATCTACACCAAACTAGCCATTAAAATCAAAAACTCTAAGAACTAAACTTGTAGAGAATGAAGAGAAGAACAATATAGACAAATAATATCAAAGAAAAAAATCTAAAATGAAAAATGCATAAATCTCTACTTTTGAGCAAGTTGTACTTGCCTAAGGATGGTGGTTGAGGAAAATAAATGGAGGAGTGAATGAGGAGAGAGAGTGAGGAAGAGAATATAAATAGGGGTTAGGTTGGATTAAGAAAACCCTAACCTCTAAACATGCTCCAACCATTCCACTAATGACATGCATAAAACTACATGCAACCATTAAATAATAATAAATAGAATTATGCAGATGCTAAATACGGGATACCATGTACAAAATTTATGAAAGAATACGTCTATTGGGATCGGGGAGTGACAGTAGTTTCGTACCCCTCTTGGTGGTGGAGTAGAAGATTAGGCTTGGAGCTTAACCTAGGCAAGTGCATCTTGCTCAAAAGTGGCATGACCATACTTTATTTTTGTTTTCCATAGAAACTAAAGTTTTATTGGCCTATAATTTGCTTCTTTAAATTGTTAACATGTTTAGTATATAGCACTTTTGGTTTTGATCGACAGTATTACGTAGATCTGAGTTTCTAGATATGATTTTCGAGTATTTTGAGGTTTTGATCTATCAAATGTTTTGATTTATGAAAACTAATACTTTCATGTTGTAGAAAATTCAATTCTATTCAATTTTGACTTTTGAAAGTCCGAATTTCGATTTAAAACGAAGTTTTTATGGCCGAAACAAGTTTTGAGTTCAAAAATTAACTTTTTACGATGGTTCGGAACATTCGTCAGAAATCTGCGGAAATCCGTCGGAAAATTCGAACTTGCACCACAAAACTTGCTGTGACGGAACGGAAAATCTGCCGGTAATCCGCTGTAATCCGCCGGATAATCCTGTTAGGCTGTTTTGAATTTTTTTTATATATTTTAAGTGCTGGAAAAATTGTATTTAAATACTATGTTAATTTAGCTAATTTATTATAATTTTTTCAGCATTTAATAAGTACTTTTGGCATTTTATAAAAATAGGAAAACAGAACCCATTTTCAGGATACATATGTTTGTTGATTTTTAATAAATATTTATGAATGTTTATAAATTCCAGAAAAATTAGTATAAATTTCTATAATTAACAAGGATCATTTTGGTACTTTATTTTTAAATTAGCTTTTTGTCTATATCTAAAATTGTTGGAACACAATGTACAGTTTGATTTATTTATTGAATAGTTACGACTTGCAAAATTTTGTGTTGTTTTGAGTTATTATAGTATTGGACCACCCCCTACACTAGTGTAAAGACCCTAGAAGGTTAGTTTAGGTATTGTGTCACTCCACATTGGACTTGGAAATTGATCGAAGTTGACCAGTTGACCAAAGTCAACTATAAGTCAACCTCTGACCCAGTTTGTCTTAGTTTGCCCTAGTTGACCTAGACATTATAGTATGTCTTTTCACCCTGATTAGCTATTTTATTATCTCATCTTTAGGACTGTGGCTTCACTCCGAACCTTGATTCATATTGACAGCAGGATCCCAAGCAAGTACATCTACAAACTCATTTACTGTCTTTTAATGCTAGAACATGTATTAACCCTATTAAAATACTGATCCTTGAGGTAGCAAGTTGTCTTCACATGTTGTATTACTTTCAGTACCTGCCATGCTTATACTGCTTCCAGTATCTCCTACATGTTTTTACTGGTCTCATATCTCTCATATATTTAAATAACGGGTTAAGGGGAAACTGTTAGTATTGTACGTGAACATGACCCCTTCTCCGTATGTATTTATCGCGCTCGGCGACATTCTATATGTAACCTTGCCGTAGGTTCTGATCTTGCGTTTGTGTATGGATATACACCGATGCCGTTCGTGCACGTACGTGCATGCCAGAAAAACTTGATATGTGCCACTGTACATCTTGATTACCTATTGACCGATTCACGTACATACTACAATTTTAAACTTTTAAACTATATGTTGTCATTTCTAAAAAGAACCAATTATACCATGATATGACATGTTCCCTATGTTACTATGATACTGTGATGCCAGTTGTACCATGAGGCCATGTTTTCCAGTATTTCCTGTTTTATAGACTTATCACACCATGTTTTTTGTTGTACATCTCTTTCATTATATGTTCAGTACTTTAGTTGTAGAGGTTGTACTTGCTCCCGTCCTGACAGGATAACGTTGTAGGTATCCTTACTGTGGAGGAGTTGCTCTGCGACTCATATTATGGAGTTACTGTCGAGGACCCGGCTTTGCCATACGAGGATGTTCCTGCGGGGAGACTCGCCTAGTTTGCGTAGTCACTTGGGATACTTAGTGTAGTCATGTATTAGACTACGTATTTTGTAACTGGATATGTATCCAGTTTTACATTTCAGACTTGTACTTGGACTTATTCATATATGAGATGACTTTTGTGTTTGGAGCATTTATGACTCTTCTTCACTTATAGAACTGTTAGCACATTTAGTCTTATCTTGTTATCTCTAGAACAGCTTACTGCGCTTTATCTTAAGCGTAGGCTGGACATGGCTCGGCCCGGCCCAACAATTTGGGTAACGGGTCATGACATGTTTTTAGTGGTGCCCCCATGCAGGTCCTGACTAAATTGTTTGGTTACGTTATTGTACCAAGCTTGCCTGCAATTAGGAACTTAAGGTAATTAGACAACATTAGGAATGACACTTAGAACACCTAGAGGAATGCTAGGATTGCAACATAGGAAAAATATCACATGCTTGCTATTATAATTAGATTTTTTTTTTGCCTATGATTGTTTTACTTTAAAGCGTCCTTATAAGTCCTTTTTATTGTAATTAGATGGTGCTTACTCGTTGATCCCAGTATGTTACACCTGAGAATAGTGCATTCCCTATCCAGTCAGCTGACCAATTGACTGATACACCCCCACCCCCACATCCACCTACCACATTCCCCCATTCCACAGATCCACAGACCCAGATACCACCTTCCACATCACAGGCCCAGCAGGACCCGATACTTCCACAACCCCCTATCACTATACCCACCCAGGCTTCCGTCACACTCGACGGGAACCAGCTGCTCACTCTGATTTAGGGGTTCCTAACAACCCATCAAGAGCAGACTACCCTACTCCGCCAGAGCATGGAGCGTTCTGGGGAACGTCCCGTGGTCCCACCACTTGTAGAGCCACGGCAGAGAGCGGGGACGATCAAGGACTTCATGGGTCTGAATTCCAAGGAGTTCTTAGGGACTGAGGGCATAGTAGTAGCAGATGACTGGCTAGATTCGGTAGAGAGGAAGCTCCTTGGAGTTAGGATGCCGGGTGACCTCCAGGTCGAGGCAGCGGGATTTCTGCTGATAGACTTGGCAGGAGTCTGGTTCCGGAATGAGCCGTTATTTGCGAGAGGGAGAGCCACTTGGGATCAGTTCAAGACCCAGTTCAAGAAGAAATTCTTCTCGACCACTGCTAGAGTAGCCATGGGGCTACGATTCCAGAACATCCAGCAGGGGAACCGTTCTGTTGATGAGTATGCGGCAGAGTTTAGTCGCCTGAGCCATTTTGCTCCTAGTCTGGTTGCAGATCCAGAGGAGATGACCCGTAGGTTTTGCCATGGTCTAGTTCCAGATATTGGCATCCTTATAGTGGCGAACGGTACGACTGACTACTACCAGAGCCTAGAGTTGGCCCGGAGCATTGAGGAGCGTCTTTTATCTAGCAAAAGGCCGGCTTCTGTACATCATGAGGGACCGTCCAAGCGTCAGGCTTTCCAGCAGAGAGCACCGATGCCACCCCAGCAGACTTATCGTCCCCCTATATCACATCACCCGACCCCGCCAGTTAGAGCCCCGGGACCTCAGCAGCAGCAGAAGGGGTCTATGTGTTTATTCTGTAGAAGAGTAGGCCACGACGCTTTCGTTTGTAGGAAGAGGTTAGGGCAGTGTTTAGCTTGTGGGTCTGCCATCCATCAGATTCGGGACTGCCCAGTAGCCAAGGGACCCCAAGGGAAGGCTTATAGTCTAGCTCTTGAGCCGGAGCCGGAGCAGGTTTCGGGAGGTTAGTTTTGATCGTAGCCTTAGTCATTTGTTGCATTGCTTGTTATGTTAGAATGTTTGTAGAGTCTTCTATCCTTGTAAATTTCGAGGACGAAATTTTTCAAGGAGGGAAGATTTGTAAGCCCCTAGATTTCAAAAAAATAGTTTTTTATAATTTTTAATTGTATTTAATTTAAATACGTATTTTGTAGCGTATTTCGTATTTTCTTGGTTTTCGTAATGCTTTAAAATTTTTCCTAACTTATAGATTTTTCCTTGGCCAGCATACCGTCGGTATACCTGTGTATACCGACGGCATACCGCCCGGACAGATTTTCTACACTTTAGATATTTTCGGTTTCGGATATTTTCGTAAATAGTGTTTAGATATTTTCGTGAATAGTATTTAGATATTTTTGTGAATAGTGTTTAAGATATTTTCATGAATAGTGTAGATGCACTCTATTATCCAATGGATAATTGGTTTTGTTTGAATGGCCATGATTGACTTAGACTTTCACATGGATCACGATCCGACGGCTAAGATTAATTCCCCCTTCTATATATACCATTTCACTTTCTCTCTCCTCTCTCTTTTCATTCTCTTCACTCTCTCTTCATTTCTTCTTCCTTTCTCTTCCCTTAGAGCTTGCCAAGAGCTTGGCCTTGAGGTCTAGAGTGTGGTTTCGTACCCCTCTTGGTGGTGGAGTAGAAGATTAGGCTTGGAGCTTAACCTAGGCAAGTGCATCTTGCTCAAAAGTGGCATGACCATACTTTATTTTTGTTTTCCATGGAAACTAAAGTTTTATTGGCCTATAATTTGCTTCTTTAAATTGTTAACATGTTTAGTATATAGCACTTTTGGTTTTGATCGACAGTATTGCGTAGATCTGAGTTTCTAGATATGATTTTCGAGTATTTTGAGGTATTGATCTATCAAATGTTTTGATTTGTGAAAACTAATACTTCCATGTTGTAGGAAATTCAATTCTATTCAATTTTGACTTTTGAAAGTCCGAATTTCGATTTAAAACGAAGTTTTTATGGCCGAAACAAGTTTTGAGTTCAAAAATCAACTTTTTGCGACGGTTCGGAAAATCCGTCGGAAATCCACGGAAATCCGTCGGAAAATCCGAACTTGCACCACAAAACTTGCTGTGACGGAACAGAAAATCCGCCGGTAATCCGCTGTAATCCGCCGGATAATCCGGTTAGGCTGTTTTGAATTTTTTTATATATTTTAAGTGCTGTAAAAATTCTGGAAAAATTGTATTTAAATATTATGTTAATTTAGCTAATTTATTATAATTTTTTTAGCATTTAATAAGTACTTTTGGTATTTTATAAAAATAGAAAAACAGAACCCATTTTCAGGATACATATGTTTGTTGATTTTTAATAAATATTTATGAAGGTTTATAAATTCCAGAAAAATTAGTATAAATTTCTATAATTAACAAGGATCATTTTGGTACTTTATTTTTAATTTAGCTTTTTGTCTACCTCTAAAATTGTTGGAACACAATGTACAGTTTGATTTATTTATTGAATAGTTACGACTTGCAATATTTTGTGTTGTTTTGAGTTATTGTAGTATTGGACCACCCCCTACACTAGTGTAAAGACCCTAGAAGGTTAGTTTAGGTATTGTGACACTCCACATTGGACTTGGAAATTGACCGAAGTTGACCAGTTGACCAAAGTCAACTATAAGTCAACCTCTGACCCAGTTTGTCTTAGTTTGCCCTAGTTGACCTAGACATTATAGTATGTCTTTTCACCCTGATTAGCTATTTTATTATCTCATCTTTAGGACTGTGGCTTCACTCCGAGCCTTGATTCATATTGACAGCAGGATCCCAGGCAAGTACATCTACAAACTCATTTACTGTCTTTTAATGCTAGAACATGTATTAACCCTATTAAAATACTGATCCTTGAGGTAGCAAGTTATGTCTTAACATGTTGTATTACTTTCAGTACCTGCCATGCTTATACTGCTCCCAATATCTCCCACATGTTTTTACTGTTCTCATATCTCTCACATGTTTAAATAACGGGTTAAGGGAAAACTGTTAGTATTGTACGTGAACATGACCCCCTTCTCCGTATGTATTTACCGCGCTCGGCGACATTCTATATGTAACCTTGCCGTAGGTTCTGATCTCGCGTTTGTGTATGGATATACACCGATGCGTTCGTGCACGTACGTGCATGCCAGAAAAACTTGATATGTGCCGCTGTACATCCTGATTACCTATTGACTGATTCACGTACATACTACAGTTTTAAACTTTTAAACTATATGTTGTCATTTCTAAAAAGAGCCAATTAAACCATGATATGACATGTTCCCTATGTTACTATGATACTGTGATCCCAGTTGTACCATGAGGCCATGTTTTCCAGTATTTTCTATTTTATAGACTTATCACACCATGTTTTTTGTTGTACATCTCTTTCATTATATGTTCAGTACTTTAGTTGTAGAGGTTGTACTTGCTCCCGTCCTGACAGGATAACGTTGTAGGTATCCTTACTGAGGAGGAGTTGCTCTGCGACTCATATTATGGAGTTACTGCCGAAGACCCGGCTTTGCCATACGAGGATGTTCCTGCGGGGAGACTCGCCTAGTTTGCGTAGTCACTTGGGATACTTAGTGTAGTCATGAATTAGACTACGTATTTTATAACTGGATATGTATCCAGTTTTACATTTCAGACTTGTACTTGGACTTATTCATATATGAGATGACTTTTGTGTTTGGATCATTTATGACTCTTCTTCACTTATAGAACTGTTAGCACATTTAGTCTTATCTTGTTATCTCTAGAACAGCTTACTGCGCTTTATCTTAAGCGTAGGCTGGACATGGCTCGGCCCGGCCCAATAATTTGGGTAACGGGTCGTGACACAATCCGTCCATAACGTTCGGCGAACATCTGAGGGAATCAGTAAGAAAATGTCCATAATGTTCCATGAACGTTAGAGGGAATCAGTACAATAGGGTGAACCTGCGTCTCCAATGGAACTTCAGGTACAATAGCAGTATATAAATGTGGCCCATACATCAAGGAACTGTTCTTCCCTTCCAATGCCTAATGGAGTCACATCCATGACTCATATGGCCCTCTAGTAACTGCCAAGTCCACTAGCATGCAATTCTATTGGCAGTTACTCCTAACCGTCGCACGCCTCATACGTATCGGTGGCCGATCGACTACGCGAGTACGTGTCCTATATGTGACTCACAATACGTGGTAAAGTACGTGTCAAGGCCGTATGAGATATTCCAATACCTCATCATCAATGGGTGGTCACTAAGCTAAATCAATGCAAGTAAATAATATAAGGCAAATGAACGACCGATATGGTCGCTTGCACCCAAGTGTGATTCGGACGCACAGTGATATAAAATATAGAATAATATATATGAAACTGAAAATAAATAACTGAAAAGTAAAGTAAAGTAATCACAGAGTAAGGTGGCAAGGTATCTTGCCTGGTAGGACGCCTGGTTTGCTACAATGATCAATGCGGCACGAACTGCGACTTCGGTGCAACAACTATGCAAGATGACCTCGGGTGGTGGCACGGACAATTTCATTGGGACCAGAAGGGTCAATTTAGTTAGGACGGACATAAGGTAGTAGAGAATTGGTAAATGAATAGGAAAGATGGGTTGAATCACGAGATGGAGAAAAACCGTAGGAAGTCAATTAATATATTTGGTTTTAGAAAATATTTTATAATACTTGAAATATAATTTATTAGGCTTTCAATTAAATACTCAAAAATCGAAAGTCGTTTTTAAGGCAAAAACTCTAAGTTTGTCAAAATAAGTTTTAGTAGGAAACTACATATTTTTATTAGCCAAAATTAATAAACTAAAAATTTATACTATAACTTGGTGACTACTTTTATTTACCAATATATATTTAAAAATATAAAATCTAAAAAGAAAACAAATAGATAAATTAGGGCTATAAAATAGATTTTGTCAAAGTACTATTTTTGGTAAAATCTACCTTTGGAAATAGTTGGAAAAATAATATTTTTATAGAAATTCCTAAAAATAATAATGTTTGCAAAGAAATAGTTTTAGCAATAAGAGCAACAATAATCATAATAAAAATAATATAAATAATAATAATAATAATGATAATACTTATAACCATATACATAATAATAATATAAATAGTTAATGTACTAAAAGTTATATTGTTTAAAATTAATAACAGTACCCTAGATATTAGCACTACTACTGCTACTACTACTACTAATAATAATAATAATAATAATAATAATAATTTTAATAATATTAATATTAATAATAATAACAATAATAAAGGAAACACAAAAGCTAAAGCAAAAAATAAATAAAAAATAACATAACATAACATAGGCTGCTCTTCTAAGAAAGGAAGGAAAAGGAGAAAGGAGAGAGAGGAGGGAGCTTCGGGAGAGATGGATCGAGGAGATGAGCAGAGGGAGAGATGGATCGTGGAGATAAGCAGAGGGAGAGATGGATCGAGGAGATGAGCAGAGGGAGAGGGATGCACATGTGGACATCGAGAGGGGAACGACGGAGAGGGAGGAGACAATCGGAGGTGCGGAGGGGTTTCCAAGCGGTGGTGACCCGGCTGAGGGACGCGGTGGTGGGGGATTCTCGGCGCGGCGGAGGAGATCGGCCGAGATGGGCGGCACGGACCGGAGGCGAGGGGCGAGCAAGGCGGAGAGGGTCGGTCGTCAACTATGGCGCTGGTCACGGGAGGATGCTCAGGCGGCTAGGGTACGCCGGCGACGGTGGCGCTCGTAGTTCGGAGCGGTCGCGGCCGGCCAGGCGGGTGGCGACGGCGAGGGGGTTGGCGGTGCTGGCCGCGATTTAAGGTGAGGTGGCGGCGGTGGTTTTGTTTTTGTTCTTTTTTTTTCTGGTGGTTGTGGCCCGTGGGGTTTGTTGTGGCGGTAGTGTTTCTTGGTCGCCGGCGAGGTTAGCAGAGAGTGGGGGTGATGGTTTGGTGCTGTCGGTTTGTAGGGGCGCCGCTCGTAGTGGTTGTAGGTGATGGGGTGGAGGCGATGGATAAGCGTGGTGGTTCGACGACTCGGGTGGCCAGGGTTGTGCTATCGGTGGTGGCCGAGGAGGAGAAAGGGGTTCAGCTGAAGTAGTTGTGGGGGGTGGCGGTGCGGCAGGTGGTGGTTTGTGGTGGCGAGGTGGCGGGACGTGGCTGGCCGGAGTCGAGGGGTTCGACGAAGCAGGGTGGTCAGGATGGTCGGCGGGGAATGGTGGCTATAGCTGGGCTGCTACGGCCGGTAGGTGGAGGTCGATAGGGGCTGCGGTGGTGATGTTTTAGCAGATGGGGTTCTGCGGGTGTTGGTCACAGGAATGGGGCTGGGCGTCGAGATAGGACGAATCCGTGTCGGGGAGTGTCCGACACAGCAGAGAGGGTCGGGAGAGGTGTCTTATGAGACACGGAATAGTTTTGACGTGCGGGGTTGTCGGACGCAGGAAAAATCAATGTACTTGTACAAGAGATAAATAGTGGATGGGGGTAGGGAACACGGACACGATGCACCAACTTGGGTTGTGGAATTTATGGAAGATTAATTATGGAGAATTTGTGGAATAATAATGTGGATGAGTACCTCTCCTTATATAGGAGGTGAAAATTTCCAGTTGGATAAGGATTAGGATTTATTTAAACCCAATTAGATAATTCAATTATTAAATTTAAATCAGTAAAATCAAATCTAAATCCAAATTCAATTCCAAATTAAATCTAGGTAATCTAAACTAAATTTAAATATAAATTCTATCTTTAAATTTAAACTATTTAAATTAAATCCATAAAATCTAATCAAAGATTTAAATTGCCACAATAATTTAAAAATATATTTTCTAAAAATACATATAATAATAATTTCAAAAATTACATTATTATTTAAAATAACTAATAAAATATTTATGAAATATATGTATGCATGAAGAATTTTTATTTATTATTAATAACTGTTATAAACGAAAGACTTTTATAAATAAAATAATAACTTGAAAACTTTTGTACGATAGCTAAAATAATTATTATATATATATATTATTTTGAAACTATAAAAATAAAAAAATACTTTTCTAAAAATATGTACGCTCATACATGTTCGCACTCGTCGAGTAATTACGAAAAATGAATTTCGTGCGCGTCGTACAATGCAACTACGCGACGTATAAATACAAAATAAAAATTAGTACCAAATTTATAATAAAAAAATAGTAGAAATTTAGGGGTTTTACAATAGCCAATCTGACATATATTGCTGGGCTATCGAAAGCCTTTGTAATCTCAGTTCGAATATCAAGAAAGAAAATTGTTTCGTATACTCTGTTTTCCTTTCGTTGTTAATATCAAATCAAAGATAACCATTTGAGAACTTGTCATCTTGTCTTGCACGAGCGCAACTCCAGGCTCGTGTGGCATCACGCCCCCTGCGAGGACGATAATTCAGGTAATTCCGGGTCGGGGCATGACAAATTGGTATCAGAGCTCTAGGCTCAATTTCCTCAGGACGTTTGCTTTGTTTCAATTCCAAAGAGTTGCCAACCACCAATAGAAATCACTCTTGACTCTACTCGATGCCGCACTGGATGTTCCATATAATAAGTCTAATACAAAGTTGGTAACGTTGTCGCAAGTACTTTGAATTTACTTGATGTTGCGGAGCAAGTCGTGAAACGTTTCGTTGCATTGAATGCACGAGCCGTGAAATATTAGTTGCTGCAAGTGCAACAAATTGTGAAATACGATTTGAGATGTTGTTGTTGCAATGTAACATGTTGAATGAGAAATAAAATGATGCACGAAGTGCGATGGGTTGTGAATATTGGTTGTACCAATACGGAAACTTAAATAATGTGTTGTAATGAAAGTGATAAGTCAATATCAAATGTGTTGAACGGATTTGGGCATTGACTTTGAATGTCGGGAGTAAATCGTTGCACGAGGTGCAACAGATGTCAAAAAAAAATCGTTGCACGAGGTGCAATAAATGTCGAAAATAAGTCGTTGCACGATGTGCAACGCCTGTTGGAAGTAAAAAAAAATATTGCACGTGGTACAACGCATATCAAAGTAATCGTTGCACGGAGTGCAAAGGAGATTGGAAATAAATCGTTGTACGAGATGCAGTAGAAGGAACTGAAATCATAAATCGATATAATGAATCGTTCGGTTGCACATCGAACTTGTGTTGGCAAATGAAAACATTGGCCGAGTTATGTCGGATTTGATTTAATCAAAGTTACGGTTGTGATCAAGCACGATCAATACAGAAATCGTGAGTCGAAAGAGATTGTTGGTTCATAGTGAGTATAATGCGAGGGAAATAACTTGATTTCTGAGTGGTATATGCCATACCACGTATGCGATGAATGATTCGATTCCGAGTGGTATATGATATACCACTTGTGCGATGAATTGCATCGACGCGTCGTGAGAATTGCGAAAGATCGTCCACAATAGACGGGATAGCACCGAGACTCGATTGAGGATTTGTATGACGGTATGTTGATGCAAGTTTCTTCGAAAATCGGTTGGGACAATTAGGCGGGACTCGTATCAATGAATGATACGTCGAACAGAAATTATAAGTCAGTTGGACGACCGAGACTAGCGAAATGATTATGCCTTGAAGCAATAATCGGATCGACGGGAAAGGAAAACTTGAACTTACAAACGAGTCGCACGACTTGCGATCTCGATGAAAATGTTGGGCGATACAAATTATAATCGAATCGTCCGACTTACGACCTTGACAAAAATGTTAGAATACGCGAATGGAAATCGAATCGTACGACTTGCGATCTCGATAGAAATGTTAGCTGATGCAAAGTGTAATCGAGTCGCATGACTTGCGATTTCGATGAAAACAACTAGTTGATTCGAAAAGTCGTGCCTAAGAAAGATAGTTGCTTATGTCGAGACGAGACTCACTGTGAGCACGACGTCAGAAAAAAATCGGTAACTTGGTTACGCGATCGAAGTATAACGGAATGCAACGAATCGAGAAACAATTTGAGACGTACGGAAATGTTTGTGGAGAATTTGGACATATGCAATGCAAGTTGTCGGCGTTGAAACAGAATCAAAGTGGACCCTGACGCTATCAAAAATTGATACGACATATCGAAATTGATACGTAAGGAAACATTCGCACGATGTGAGAATACAAAATGGAGTGTGCCTCGCGCTATCAAAATTTTGTAAATAACAATACATGAATGAACGGACTGATTAGTCATGATACTTTATGATTGATCAAGACGAGACTATAAGTCATCGACGATTGTTCGATGCGTATAGCATCTCGTATGTCGATCGCAAATAAGATAGACTCGAACTCGGAGCGAGTAGATGCTTCGTGAATTATGAAATCATCGACTGTAGTGCATGACTTTACTCGGAGGATAGTTGTGCATCAGTTGTGCCGATAGAAATGGTTTTGTCCGAAATTGAGTTGTCGTATAGAAATCATCGGAACGTGATTTGGCTCCGAAATAAGATATATCATGGTTCGTAGTAAACTGTCCTTCGGTGATGATCCATAATTATCGAGCGTAGCTTCGGGGCAGCTGACCCTAGAAGACTTGACCGCCAAATCAAATTAAATATTGCAGACCGTAAGAGGACCTATGCGTTGTCGCATACAAAATTGTATCGATAACAAATGTTATATGGTGCATGTTGACGATAAGTCTAGACGATCGAGAATTGTTGGAACAACTTTCGATTGAGAATAATGTAGATAGATTTTGAGTATTCGTCGGATGAGTGCTTGAATGGTTATGTTGATCGACGATCGAACTAGAAATTCACCAACGAACTTGGTGATTCGGATAGGCGATTGCGAGAATTGTTCTATGCACGAGAGAGAACGATAAGAGAAAGACTTACGAATTATGTCATTAGATTTGGATTCACCTTGCAATTGAGCTTGCGTGAATCGAAATTATGTTCGATATTGTGAGACGGATAAGTTGGGAATTTGGCTATCAAATTCCTACTCGTTAGGAATCGAACGTAAGATGCTTCGTAGAGACTTTGAGTCAAAGAGATTGTTGCCTTGGGCACCGTCGCCTCGATGTAAACTTTTGTGTCGGATAGATTGTGGCCTTTGTACAATGTCAATTTAAATTTGTGTCGGAAGAAGTTAAGTACGGTGTCTAGGTAAGTAACCTAGCGGGAGTAGCGCTGAATGTTGATGCATTTGCAAGTCAACAAGGGCAATCGTATCGAGATAAGTTGCATAGCCAGACTTCGAAAATAGTTGGGGGGCGAATTCGAACGCAAGGCGTTACGGAGGATCGTTGCGATCGGATGTGCGACGGCTCGACGCAATGTATAGGATTGATAGTCCATACGAAACATTCGAAACGAGTAATGTGATTTTTAAATCGCGTCGCGTGAAGTGACTTTATTGAATGAATCACGTATGTATCGAATATACGTATGCGATAAAATTCTGAGAACAGTTGCTAAAGATGAGTCCGATAGGGAGTACGAGATGGCAAGCATAGGATTGAAATTTACCTATTAGCTTTGTTCCAATTTGCTACCACTGGACTTGGTCGAAATACATATATCTTCGGGATGCCTAGAATATAGGTACGTATCTAAATCAAGTTGTATACAAATTTAAATCGAGCTGCAGAGAAGACTTTAAAATGTTAATGAAAATCTTGTAAGATAGTATAAAAGTGAACAACATTGGTGGGACGAGATCGTGAAACGAACCATAAAATACTTAATCGGAGTGTTGGTTTTGGTTCGAGGACGAACCTTGTTTTGAGTGGTATATTCTATAATGCCCCGCTCCGCACGGCACATTATGCTGAGACATTGACTCAGCGAGTCGCGTTGACCTAATAAAATGTATCGATGCGAATCGATACGAGAGTTACGTTGTCCCGAGCAATGAATTGAACTAAGTCGATGCGAAGAGTTACATTTTCCCAAAGTATGCATCGAGTTGAATCGATGCGAAGTGCCGCATTGCCTCAAAAAATAAGTGCGTTGGGACGGCTCGAAGATTCTAAGAAATCGAATCGACCAAGGCGCAAGTCCTAATCGATGCAAGTATTGATTTTAGTTGGTTTAATGTGCAGGCTATACGTTTAAGCTGAAATATTAGAGGTCGATATTTTGCCTTATTCAGAAAGGGGTCCGCGAAATCAATCGTTGCCTTGCGATGGGCTGAGGCATTGGCACAGTAAACCAAATCGATCGTATAATTCAATGAAGCACGAAGTGCTCGAATGGCTAAGTCAGGAGAGTTTGTCGTGCAACGAAGTTATAAAATTGAACCGCATCGGCTCGGCGAAACGAAAAGGCGTATCGACTTAAGGTGGGAGGATTGACTCTTCTTTTTACTCCTTCATGCCTAAGTCAGAAATTATTGTATGCTAAGTTAACCTATCGACGCCACGGGCATGGTCCGATTGGAAGATAAATCATAGTGTGTGTCGAACACTAGTTAGAACAATTGAAATGAAACGTGGATCAAATGCACGAGTCGCTATGGAACATTGGATATCGGAAAGGCGAGCGCCTTGGTGCACAAGCCGCAAGAACATGGGATAACTGTATTCGGCGAGTGCATTCATGCATGAGCCATTCTGTGCCGTCGTGCATGAGTTAGAAAGGCTAGCACATTGAAAGACAATAGGCGAGCGCTCTAGCGTGCAAGCCACGAACATTGAGCACTATGTTATAGAACATAGAAATACGGCTTCGATGCGTGCACCAAGTGCACGACGCAAGGGAAAAGATAATAAATGTGTCAAAACGTGCCTACGTACACGAGATCATAAAAGATGGCTTCCTTGTGAAAGAATACGGTTGTGGCATGAATGTGGCAGAACTGTCGGATATGACACGAAAGGTGTTCGTGATCTTCGTATCATTCGGTTGACGAACATTGAGTTGAGGCATGATGCCATTGAACATTGAAATGAAGTATGAAATGTAAGAACATAGAAAGTTAATGGAAGAAATATGAGATGATAAAGTCTAAGTCTCGGTCTCAAGACTATGTTTGGTTGTTTGATAAAGTCTGAGCCTCGGGCTAAAGACTATGTTGGTTGTTTGAATAATAGGGCGTTGCATGGTCGAATAGACTTGAGATAATTGTGACAATCTTCCGTGCACAGAACTTTCCCTCCGAACGGGTGCACCGGGGCACCGGGACCGTTCGGCCTAGGAGGGATATAATCTTTGATGGGCGCTCATCTGTAAAAATGATTAGCACCCAATTATAGATGTTAAAAGCCGCAAACGATGGTTGGCACGCGGTATATTTCGGTTGTTTGGGGTAGCAACCCAACTCGTGAAACGCCGGGCTACCCAAATTCGAGAAAAAAAAGAAAGAAAGAAAAGATAAAAAAAATGCCTTTAGTCCATTTTGGCACGAATACGCCAACGACCTTTTCATATAGTTAAGGAACGATGGGTTGAAAGTGTAGGCACGTATGTGTCCTACACATAGATCCTGCATAGAGAGCATTTATAACATGACAGGGAAGGAATGAGGCGTATTCACCTTGCGTCGGTGCAAGGATGAGTGCGTCGACTTGGTAGGAAGTCGCACCACGAAACCAATACGAGATTGCTTGCCTGCTTGCCTATTCAATTCGAATAATATGCTTGCCATGATAACATGTTTTACGCTTTCGAATATGCCATAAAAATCGACCCTAAGGAGAATATAACAAGATTATAAGCTAAGTTTCATGATTGAACATAAATACTAAAATGTCGGTTTAGAAGGAAGGTCTTTTCGTCAGTACATGCGAGGACGAACGTACTGATCCTCCACCAGTTTTCATGCAGGATGCAGGGAATAGATTGGTCACGATAATGCTTCGCTTGATCGCACAGAGGCATGGATTGCCGTAGCGTTTTGAAGCGTACGATCGTATTAACGCTCGGACTTGCAACAAGATTGATGCAGCCGAGATATAGAAGACATGAAGTATGGAATGGTGAAATCCTTTGTGGATAAGAGAGAACCTGAGTGTTGTAGCCAATCTGGCATATATTGTTGGGCTATCGAAAGCCTTTGTAATCTCAGTTCGAATATCAATAAAGAAAATTATTTTATATACTATGTTTTCCTTTCGTTGTTAATATCAAATCAAAGATAACCATTTGAGAAGCGAGTGTATAAAAGTGGAAGCAGATTGATTCATCTTACTGAAATGACGAGACATCTGTCGCTATCTCGCTATGGTCATGCTAGTCATCCTCGCAGTATGGTTTGTGACCTAACTCCTTTCCAGTAGGCCAGGGTGGGAAGAATATGCTACATACTAGGTCCCCAAAATAGGGATATATTCTATAGCTCATCGGAGAGAAGCAACACTCACCCGAGGGGCCTAAAACCCAGCTGTGTACCTCCTGAGGATTCTTCTCTGCTGATTCCAGTAAGAATTCCATTCTTCACGAATTTGTTTGCTATAGCTAAAGGGAGGTATCCAGATAAGAATATGCGGCTGACAGGTTTAATGAGTCCAGAGAACAAACGTTGGACCTATCTTTCGATCTGGACTTTGAACAATTTTAAAGATGAACTGCTGGACTTGGAACTTTACGAGCCAATCCATACTTTTAGGAACAAATTTGTAAAGCACAATACTCTAGAGGGGGTGAATAGAGTAGGTAGCAGAATATAGCTAATTAAAAAAGTTAGCAGTAAGATCATAGAGAAATATATATATCACAAGTAAATAACTATAAAAGCAGAGCTCAGAAAGCAAACGCAAAGATGGCGATGTATACTGATTTTCCTCTTGTGAGGACTAGTCCAGTCGGAAGAACTCTAGCTTCCAGTTGAATCCACTATTGGAAAATTCTGCAAGTTTTCATATGAAGTCCTTGCAACTTGTACAAACGCGAGCTTTGATACGAAGTACTCGAACGACTTCAATTGTGAAGAGTCTTTCTTCAATCAAACCGCTGATTATAATCGCTCTGAAGCTTCTAGACCGTACCGTACTGAAAAATCGACTAAAGATTGTAACTGGCTTGGGATTTGAAAAATAAAGCTTATAAGTCTTTGGAATAGAACAATAGGCTTTAGAGAGAAGAGATGAAAGCGAATGAGTAAATTGAAATGATCGAAATCTTTTTCTATTTATAGTTTTTCCAAAGGTAGAACTCTGTCAGAATTCAGGCAGAATTCGGGCAGAACTCTATGAGAAAATCTCGTTAGGATCCGTAACTGCAGGGAGACCAAGTTCAAAAAGCAACGTTCACCAACCGAACTCTGGCCAAAATCTGTCCGGGTTGGTCAGGGTTTTTACAATTTGATTTTTGGGCTTTTTGAAAATTGTTTTAAGCAATTAGGAGCTTTTTGTAAATAGGGGGCTATTTTTCAAAATATGTAATATTTTGAAAATATTTTTAGGGTGGCCTATTTGCCAGTACGAATCGGTGTACAATGTATTCCTAGACTCAATAAAAGTAAAAATTATATTGTATAAAGAAAATACAGACTCGAGTGGCAAACATAGCTTCGGTCTTGAACAGAATGGATAGCAGATTTTTAGCGGTATCCAAGAGTCCAAAACATCTTTATGTATCCCGTATATCGAGACAGAGTTGATCAATTATTAAAATCAAGTTTGACCATGACCAATGGGCCAACAATCTCTCTTATTTTAATAATTAACAAACCTTGACCGATATAACATCTTCGATCAATAAGATTTGAAAGATAATAAAAAATAATCAAAATTGTACTGTATCCTGAAAAATTGTTCCTGTATCCTACAAAAGATGTTAGATCCTATTTCTCCCCCGTTGTTACTTAGCAAAATAATTGCAAAAAGAGAAGCTCTCCCGCAATATATGCATAATAAACAATCGTTGTAGAAATATAAACATAATAATAGAAAAACAATATTTCACATGAAGTTTATATTTCACAGGCAGTTTATATTGAAGCATAAAGAGAGAGTCATCAGAATATGAATCTAAACTGAAATGATATAAAATGCTAAGCAGAGCATAAAAAAGGTGTTCATAGTACATCAGCTCAGAAAGTCACAATCTCAATGCAAAATAAACTAAAAGATAAAGTACTAGTGATATCTTGGAATGTCGAAGCATTTTCAAGTAAACAAAGACATAATAAAGTCTCAAAAAGTGTGACATCTAGACAAAATATAATACGTCTAGATCATAAATCCTCATCATCATCGTCATCAGCAGTACTAGCACGTCCAGCATGTCCGAATAGATCAGCTCCAAAAGTGCCAGCTCCAGAATGGTATGGAGTAGCACCAGAGCCACGGTACCAGTCATAAGCGTTATCTGACTGAAAGAGAGAGTATATCGCCTCATCCTCATAGCAGTATCCGGAGACAACAGGATCTCTGGGAAAAAAACTGGCAGAGTGTCCAGTCTGGGCAAAACGGAGATCGGCAAAGGAGTTGGCAAGTGCCTGAAATCGACTCATATCGTAAAACTCGTGTTCCCTGGATATGTCAGCGATGAATGTCTGCAAATCAAAGAGGTGCTGATGAATACCCTCAAAAGACATAGGGTATGCCTAAGGAGGTGGAGCAGGTACAGAAGGAAGAGCAGGAGGAGCAGCTGTGCTGTGACGGGACAGTTGGAGATACATGGGCTCAGGGTCCAGAGCACAAGTAGACTTGGGAACCAAAATGTATGGAATAAATATCGCATAAGGGAGATTTCGATCTCTTATGCAACATCGTCCTATCATCTGGTTAATAGTCTTGGGAACCAAAAATGGAATTCCCTTGATAATGTGGTAGAGGGCAGATAGTTCAAGATTAATAACATCATCTTTTAAAGTAGATTTAGGAAGAATAGTGGAATAGATGATGCGATGTAACTCATAGTTAAACAAGTTCAAGTTTGCAGCCTTGAACTTTCCAGAACGAACACGTGCAGGTACACAAAGATCGTTCTTGAAGCTGAGAAGAGTCGTGCCATCAGGAAAATCAAAATCAGTGATAAGATCGAACGGGAAACCTTCGTTAGGAACACCAAGGACTAGGAACACCAAAGATTTCCACTAACAAGACATCATTGAACTCGATGTTAATACCTCTGACATGAGTCTTAACATCAAAAGTGTCTACACAAAGGTGCAGTATAACAATCTAATGGCATTAGTAGCTATAGGGAATTTTTCAGTGACAAGTCGGTGTAACCCTAATGCCTCAAAGTAAGGACGATGGTCAGAAAACAAAGTCCGCATAATCGGGGCGCCAGTGCATATGTTGTGCAAGATAAAATCACTATACTATAGTAATAATTGGTCATGAGTTTCAAAATAAAACACAGTATATGCACCATCGGCTGATTAGACTGGGAAAAAGAGGAAATTGAAGAACAAGTGGCAACTCTAGAGGGGGGTAAATAGAGTTTATATAGAAAATAACCAATTAAAATTAACTCTTTCACGAATTATAAATAATCAGAGTAAAATGCGGAAAGTAAATGAAGAGCAAGAAAGCATACGCAAACACAACAATTTTAACCTGGTTTCCCTCGTGGAGGACTAGTCCAGGCCTGAGAACTCTAGCTCAGGATTAAATCCACTATTTGTGAAATAGTAGTTTACAACCCGTGCCTTTACTTCAGAAGAGCACGTCAACTTCTTACAGAGGATCGCAGTGGCGATTTGCTTGGAATTGTCCAAGCGACTTCTTCAACTCTTGCACAAGAATCCTAACTGAGAGATGCTGAGCACTCGAGACTTAGGAGGCTTGTGGCTAGTAGATGGGAAGGGTATGGCTTATTTGAGCTATAAGAGAGAAGAGAAGAGAAGATTGGATGATTTGAAATGAGAGAATTCATGGCCTATTTGTAGTATTTTTGTAGGCAGAATTCGGCCAGAATTCGGGTAGGAAATTTCAAATATTTGGCCGTTGGACAACTAGCAACCAGCTAACCCTAAAATTAGGGATGCTGATTTCTAGGGGACAGAGTTCGGCCCGAACTCTGTGTGTAGGCAGAGTTCGGCCCGAACTCTGTCTCCAGAGCACAGAGCTGGTCTAAGTGGCCAGTGGGTATTTTTCTGGATGGTGAAGTTTAAGGATTATTGGGTAGGCTATAGGTCAAGTCTCAAGAGCTCAGCTTGACACAGTTTACATCAGTCTAGACTCAACAAAAGTGTAAAATACAGACTTAAATATAACTGAGAAGCTGAGACTGAGCTGTCGTCTGACTTGAGCTTAATGTAGACGTTGTGTGTCGTATTGAATTATTACAAATATTGTTTAGTCAATGTTATCAATATCTGGTTGACTGTGACTTTGTGTCAACAATCTCCCCCATATTGATAATTGACAAAATAATATATGTATATTCAATATTCATACCTGGACACAGTTGATTACAAAAACATAGCTCCCCCATAATCAATGCCAAGCAGAAATAATAGCTCCCCCGTAACCGGTGAACGGTGCCGAGCTAGAACCAATAGCTCCCCCATAAAGAATGCATTGAACCTGTTGGCCTGATAATAATATCTCCCAAAAGCACCAAATAGCACATATATACTAAAAGTAGTATGACAAGAATATACATATTTCTCCCCCTTTTAGCATTAGCAATATAAACTGCATATGAATAATAATGATGCAACCACACCAAATAGAGAAGAAACTATATATGAATGATCAAAACGAGCAACTAGCATAGAATAATAAACTACGATAAGCATAAAATGTCATCACACAAAACCAGAGTCATCAAACTACCAGAGTTTTAGTACAACCCAAGGACATAAATCCAAATAAAACTAAATAACTGGAAATCAGAAAACAGAAACTAGAATCATCAGCAGCGGCAGCAGATAGTAAACGCCATCTCCATCATGGAGCACGAGAAGGCCCAGCAGAGTCTGAATGATCAGTGAATGAACGGCTGGGGTCCACTATAGCAGCATCTGGATCCAGGTAGCACATGACCCAGGGGTCGTCAATGCGATAACCAGCGCGACCAGGATCCCGCTCCATGGGAATGGGCATAGAAGGGTGACGAGACATAGAATACCGAATATCGTGCAGTGAGTTGCTGAGGGCACTCATCTGCAGGGTAGTCCGGTAGTCCATCTGAGTCCAGCGATCGTCCTCCAATGCGAAACGATCTCTGAGCATGGTCTGGATGGAGTCAAGAGTAGCAGGAGGAGGAGGCGCATCCTGTCCAAGTGGAGGGACGTCGGGCTCTTCATCTGCAGAATACTCAGAAGTGTCAGGAGAGGCGACGATTGCCTGAAGACGTCGTGCCTTGGAAAAGAATGCAGGAGCAGGCAAGAAAGGACAATCATGAAGAGGAACAATGAACGCACGAAAAACCATATGAAGATACAAAGGATAAACCAGGGCTCGTGGTTTGTTCCTACAGTTAATTATCCAGTCCATCATGGTACGTGGAAGATTGAACGGAATGCGATAATGAAGATGATACAAAGCTGAGATCTCAAAATATGTAACTTCATCGGTGGAGCCAGCTTTTGGCAAAATAGTGTTGAAAATAATTCGATGAAGTTCATAGAAATACGGGTTGAGGTGCTTGGCCATAAGCTTGCGAGGACTTATGTTAGGGGCATATAGTTCCTCCTTGAAACTTTCAAGGGAAGTTTCACCAACAAATTAGAATTGGCGAGCTTCTACAAGCTTATCCCAAATATCGAGATCTTGAAGTGCAAGATACTCGCCCAACTCAGAAGCATCAAAAGCAATATCAATACCGGCAACCCGAGAATAGATGGGAGTAGCATCGTGAGTCAAGTTACAATAGAACATTTGTGTGGCGCTACGATAGATAACAAAGTTTGAAGCCACTAACTCATTTAAGCAAAGATCTTGAAACAAAGATTCAAATTGTGAGAAAATAGTAAAATTAATGGGATATCCCGCGAAGATCGGACGAGTCCGAAAGTCACTAAACCACTCATTGGAAGCGTCTAGCGATACAAACAATCGATCGTCATAAGTATTAGGGTCGCGGGAAGGAGGTGGATTGAACAATGGATGAAGGGGTTGTTGTTGTTCAACGGGTTGCTCAATGGAAGGAGGAGGATTCGAAGAGGAAGTACCCTCGGTTCGAATCCTCTTTCCACGATTGGGCAAGCGAGGAGCCATTTGCAAACAAATAGAGAACTTGAACTAGAGAGGAAGAAGGATTTATACCTCAAATCAACAATGAATAGTGAAAGAGAATGAGAAAATAGCCCTTCTCCTTGATTTTGATGAGCAATGGAGCACTTTGGAGAGAAAACTAGGGTTCGGGTTTGTGAAAATATGTTTGGAGAGGTGAAGGTGATGGTAAGAATGAAGGAGAGAGATGAAAACCCGAATATAAGAGGAGGGTTTTCTTTGGTCGGAGTAAATCTGGACCGTAGGATCACATTTGATCAAACGGCCTGAAGCTGTCCCCGATTCTGGAATAGGGGAACCGAATTCGGCCCGAACTCTGTTGGGGACAGAGTTCGGCCCGAGTTCTGGGTCCTTGTTCCAGAACTGAAAATAGGCTAGAAAAAAAGTTAAGTATGGAAAATCAAGTTAGATAAAAACAATAGCTTGAAAGATTCAATCAAATAGAATAATAGCAGAATAAAATTAAAAAAATAGTGAATCAGCAGTAAGAAATCAAAATGAACCATATAATAAATAAGGAAATATATCATAATTCAATAGTTTGAAGTTGCCATGGGTTAGCTGCAGGGGTCGGATCCCAGCTAGCGGTAGTCCTGTAGACTAGTGCACCGTGTCGCTTAGACTTTTACGCCTTGTTGTCAGAAGGGCCCTTTCGGCTTGTACCCATAGCAAGTTCATCGTAAGAGAATCATAATATAATCGATATTTACGCAGGTGAGTTTTAATTTATGACAGCTTCATCTAAAATTCCAAGTTCACGACAAAGGAAATTGAAGCGCTCTTCGGATAATGGCTTAGTAAAGAAGTCTGCTGGCTGATGATCAGTGTCAATAAACTCTAAGTTAATCGTGCCATTTTGCTGATGATCATGCAAAAAGTGGTGTCTAATTTCAATGTGTTTTGTGCGTGAGTGACAGATAGGGTTCTTAGTCAAGTTAATAGCACTAGTATTGTCACAGAATATAGGAATGTGCATGAAAGATAGATTATAGTCTTCAAGGGTTTGCTTCATCCACAGAATTTGTGCACAACAACGCCCAGCTGTGATGTATTCAGCTTCTGTTGTGGATAGTGCGACATAATTCTGTTTCTTGCTAAACCAAGAGACTAAAGCCTTTCCTAATAAATGACACGTGCCGCTTGTACTTTTACGGTCTTCCTTGCATCCAGCAAAGTCAGCATCAGAGTAACCAATGAGGTCAAATGATGTTGACTTGGGATACCATAGGCCCACTGTAACCGTACCCTTAAGGTATCGAAAGATACGCTTAACCGCGGTCAAGTGTGATTCTTTAGGATTTGCTTGATATCTAGCACATAAGCAAACACTAAACATGATATCGGGGCGACTAGCAGTTAAATACAGTAAGCTGCCTATCATACCTTGATACTTACGTTGATCAACAGGTTTGCCGCTCTCATCTGGTTCGAGTTTGGTTGAAGTAGCCATAGGAGTGCTGATTGGTTTGACGTTGTCAAGATCGAACTTTTCAGCATGTCCTTTGTATACTTCGACTGACAGATGAAAGTTCCATTAGCCATTTGTTTCACTTGCAGACCAAGAAAGTAGTTGAGTTCTCCCATCATGCTCATCTCAAATTCTGTCTGTATACATTTGGCAAATTCTTGACAGAGGGTTTCATCAGTAGAACCAAAAATGATATCATCAACATAAATTTGAATTAATAGAATAGTGTCTTTAAAAGATTTTATAAAAAGTGTAGTGTCAATTTTCCCTTTTGAGAAACCTTTCTCAAGCAAGAAACTGCTTAGCCTTTCATACCAAGCTCTGGGGGCTTGTTTAAGGCCATATAGCGTTTTCTTTAGCTTGAACACGTGGTCGGGAAATTTATGATTTTTAAAGCCAGGGGGTTGTTTTACATAAACTTCCTCCTTAATAAAACCATTCAAGAAAACACTTTTCACATCCATTTGAAATAATTTAAAATTTTGATAATTTGCAAATGCGCAAAGCATCCGAATGGATTCTAGTCTAGCAACCGGAGCATACGTCTCATCGTAGTCGATACCTTCCTCTTGGTTGTATCCTTGAGCTACTAGACGAGCTTTGTTGCGTGTGACTGAACCATCTTCATTCACTTTGTTTCTAAACACCCATTTAGTACCAATTATCGAGTGATTAGCCGGTCTAGGAACTAGTTTCCACACTTGGCTCCTCTCGAATTGGTTGAGTTCATCTTGCATAGCAGAAATCCAAAATTCATCATTAAAGCTTCAGAAATGTTTTTCGGCTCAACTTGTGAAATAAAGGCAGTGCTAGCAATAGAGTCTCTTAGTGATGATCTGGTAGTTACTCCACGTGAAACTTTGCCTATCACTAAATTTTCTGGATGAGAAGGCTTGAAAGAGAATTTCTTTGGCAAGCCCTCCAGAGAATTTGTTTCGATAGAAGTATTCATTGGAGTAGAAGTTGATGGCTCAACGTCATCATCAAGAGTACTTGCTGTACTGTTATTTTCATCAAAAGTCACATTTGTTGACTCTTCCACAATTAGTGAGCGTTTATTAAAGACTCTATATCCCTTACTCTTGGCGGATAACCAAGGAAAATACCATCGTCAGCTTTGGCATCAAATTTGCCTAAATTGTCTTTGGTGTTAAGGATAAAACATCTACATCCAAAAACTTTAAAATAAGAAACATTGGGGGTTCTCCCAAACCAAAGCTCATAGGATGTTTTCTTCGTAATGGGACAAATAAGCACCCTATTCAAAATGTGGCATGCTGTACTGATAGCTTCTGCCCAGAAATATTTCGAAAGTGAAAATTTATTCAACATGACTCTAGCCATATCGCCGAGAGTCCTATTCTTCCGCTCCACAACACCATTTTGTTGAGGAGTTCTTGGACAAGAAAATTCATGATCAAAACCACTAGAATCACAAAAATTTTCAAAATCAGAATTTTCGAATTCGCCTCCATGATCACTTCGGATTCGAGTGATCATGTAGCCTTTTTCGTTTTGAACTTTCTTGACAAAAATCTTAAAAACTAAAATAGCATCACTTTTGTTTGTAAGAAAGAAAACCCAAGTAAATCTCGAAAAATCATCAACAATAACAAATGCATAAAGTTTACCACCAAGACTAGCTACTCTACTAGGACCAAATAAATCCATATGGAGTAGTTGCAGGGGTCTAGTAGTACTTACAGAGTTGATGGAATGAAATGAGGATTTGGTTGCTTTGTTCAATTCACATTCGGTACATACCGTGTCCTTTTTGAATGTGATGTCGGGCAATCCTCTCACTAGCTTCTTGGTTGATAACCTGGATATAGTATCCATATTGGCATGACCAAGACGCTGGTGCCAGAGTAATCGTTCATCTTTGTGGGCATATAGACATCTACCTGTATTGTTAGTATCTATAGAAAGATAGAAAATATAAATGTTATCCTCTCTTTTCCCTTAAAAAACAATGTCTTCCGTTGACCTATCATAAATGAGGCAATTGTTTTGTCCAAAGTTAATATCATATCCATGATCAGCAAGATGACTAATGCTGAGCAGGTTATGCTTTAACTCGGTCACTAGGCAGACATCCTTTATTACAAGAGAGGGAGGATGACCAATAATACTATTACCTATTATGTGCCCTTTTAAATTGTTACCGAAGGATACGTATCCTTCTCTCTTCATCGATAGTGATGCGAAAAGATTTGCGTCTCCTGTCATATGTCGCGAGCATCCACTATCGAGAATCCACTTACTTTCAGTTGAGGAGGGAAGGTCCACCTACATCAAGAGTAGATGTGACCTTTGGTACCCAAGTTCTTGAGGGTCCTGAAAAGTTAGTTTTCGGAAACCATGCATATATCTTTTTGTCTACCAGTCTTCTAACTCTACATTGTGGTGAAATGTGTCCATGTGATCCACAGTAAGTACATATAGCATTTTTATTTACACTAAAAATATGAGAATAATATCTATAGGCAGCATGATGTGGATGGACATGATGTGTAGAGTTTGCATGGTGATCATGGTGATGTTGTCTATGTGGCATGGCATGGTGATATTGTCTATGTGGCATGGCATGCTGATATTGTCTATGTGGCATAGTATGCTGATATTGTCTATATGGCATAGCATGGTGATATGGCATGATATGGTGATATTGTCTATATGGCATGACATAATGATCTTGTCTATATGGCATGGCATTGTGATGATTTCTATATGTAGAGTGATATTGGTTGTGTCTTTGTGCAGCATGATGAGTATGAGAAGTATTCTTACGTGCACGTGGTTTTTGTGTTTTGTGAAAGTTAGTGTATATAAAAGCATGGTTACGTGCTGTATGAGGATGACGTGGTTGACTAGCTTGAGTGGTGTTGTGCCCATGTGATTGGGTTTGAGGTTGAGCAACCTGTTTTCCCAATTTGGTTTCTAATCTCTTAGAAACAGCTTGCAGTTCATTAACCTTAATATTTAAGCCATATATCTTAGTCATGGAAATCTTGTGTCTACTCTTTTCTTCAGCAAGCAACGTGTTGAGTGTAGTGATTTCTTGAGTTTGTTGCTCAATACGTGCTTCAGCATCATGTAGGCTTATTTTAAGCATGGATACTTCATCAGTGATATCAGTGGGAGACGTGTCTCTAATATTATCAAGTAATAAAGAAATTCTTTGTATTTCGTCTTCAAGACTTTTGATTTTGTCCTTGGCATGTTTGTATTTACCGATGACCTTTTTGTGATCATCGAGTAAATCAGTGAAGGCATCGCCAAGTTCATCAAAAGAGAAGTCGTCTAGAGTTTCGTTAGATACCTTGTTGGAGTTGCCATTAGGCACACATTTGCTTTATCTTGAGGAGAGTCCTTTTCTTCCTCGGAGTCACTCGCTTCACTTTCATGCCAAATGCTTGTGTTGGCATATTTCTTTGATGAGGTCTTCTTGTATGGTTTCTCATAGCGGTTGCTTTTCTTCAAGAATGGACAGTCTTTTCGGACGTGTCCAGTCTTCTTGCAACCATAGCAGGTTGGCTCTTCTTCATCGTTCTTGTGGTTCCTTCTTTCTTCTATTGAAGCGAAGGAATTTCTTGAAGTTGCGAACCATGAGAGCTTGGTCTTCGTCATCCGAGTTGTCGTCTTCGGTCTCATCGTGCTCAGCCCTTCGTCGATGAGCTTTGAGAGCGATCTCCTTAGTCTTCGGAGCAGGCTCTTCGAAGTCCTTGAGGTCAAGCTCGTGAGTCATGAGCTTACCCATCAAGGTCTCATTGACATGGTTGTGAGATCGTTCCCTTCTATGATGGCTGTCACCTTAGGGTTCAAAATCTTTGGTACCCCCTGAGTAGCTTGCGAATCTTCTCGTGGTTTGAGTATTGCTTGCCAAGCGAGGATAGAGGATTGATGATGTCAAGAAATCTTGTGAACATTTGCGTGATCGTCTCATTGGTTTCATCTTGAAAGCCTCGTATTCTTGCGTGAGACGGCTTACTTTGATTCCTTGACTTGGGTAGTTCCTTCATGCGTCACTTCTAGAAGTCTCCATACTTCATGAGATGTGGTGCATGTTGATACCCTGTTGAACTCATTCCTGTCTATAGCACAGAATAAAGCATTAATAGCTCTCGCATCTAGACTTGCCTTTTCTTCTCCTCGTCAGAATATTGTCATGTGATTTCTCAATGAGATCACCGTTGACAACTATCCTGGCGGGCTTTTGTAACCGTCAGTGACGATTGTCCACAGGTCGAAGTCTAGAGACTTGAGATAAAACTCATCCTTGTTTTTCAATACGTGTAGTTAGTTCCATCAAATAGGGGAGGCCTATGAGTGGACTGTCCTTCACCGTGATTGAAATCAAGGATTGTGGTTGTCATGGATCAGCTCTAGGATGTAAATCCTTTAAAGAGAACGAGCTCTGATACCAATTGAAGAACAAGTGGCAACTCTAGAGGGGGGGTGAATAGAGTTTATATAGAAAATAACCAATTAAATAACTCTTTCACACGAATTATAAATAATCAGAGTAAAATGCAGAAAGTAAATGAAGAGCAGAAAGCATACGCAACACAGCGATTTTAACCTGGTTTCCCCTGGAGGACTAGTCCAGGCCTGAGAACTCTAGCTCAGGATTAAATCCACTATTTATGAAATAGTAGTTTACAACCCGTGCCTTTACTTCAGAAGAGCACTTCAACTTCTTACAGAGGATCGCAGTGGCGATTTTGCTTGGAATTGTCCAAGCGACTTCTCAACTCTTGCACAAGAATCCTAACTGAGAGATGCTGAGCACTCGATACGGGAGGTTGTGGCTAGTGATGGGAAGGGTATGGCTTTATTTGAGCTATAAGAAAGAAGAGAAGAGAAGATTGGATGATTTGAAATGAGAGAATTCATGGCCTATTTATAGTGTTTTTGTAGGCAAATTCGGCCAGAATTCGGGTAGGAAATTTCAAATATTTGGCCGTTGGACAACTAGCAACCAGCTAACCCTAAAATTAGAGATGCTGATTTCTAGGGGACAGAGTTCGGCCCGAACTCTGTGTGGAGGCAGAGTTCGGCCCGAACTCTGTCTCCAGAGCACAGTGCTGGTCTAAGTGGCCAGTGGGTATTTTTCTGGATGGTGGAGTTTGAGGATTATTGGGTAGGCTATAGGTCAAGTCTCAAGAGCTCAGCATGACATAGTTTACATCAGTCTAGACTCAACAAAAGTGTAAAATATAGACTTAAATATAACTGAGAAGCTGAGACTGAGCTGTCGTCTGACTTGAACTTAATGTAGACGTCGTGTGTCGTATTGAATTATTACAAATATTATTTAGTCAATGTTATCAATATCTGGTTGACTGTGACTTTGTCAACAGAAATCCTCTAGTAGATTCGAAGACGATGCCTCTTCACTGGTATTGGTCTTCTTCCTCTTGGAAGGAGTGAATCCCTTAGGTATTTCTCCCAAATTTGAATAGAAACTAATAAAATTGAAGGAGATGGAAGGAGAGTTATACCTTCTAGAAATTGAGTATGTTGTAGTGACAGGAATTCTCCGTACGTATCCAAAATTTGGATAGAGATCTCCATGTGGATTAGGAACAATGGATTGTAGATTTTCTAGGGTTTAGAAAAGCTTTCGGGCGGCTGCTGCTGTTATGAGAGATGTTTGGAAGAGATTTAGAGGAGGGGGCCTCGGGTTCTGACTTAAAAACATATACCACCAACAGAACTCGGGCCGAATTCGCTTGGGGTTCTTTTGATGAATTTAAAAAAAATATTTTTGTGGGCCACATCCTTTTCATCATCCCTTTCAATTATTTAATTCTAAGTTTAGTAATTTTAAATTTTAATTAATATAATTAATATTATTTTATAAATTAAATTTTGTTACACAGCGACTATTTTAGATTAGTTGTAGGGGTACTGTCCTAGCTAACGGGAGTTCACTGAGGAACAATTAGATAACCCTTCGCTTCGACCGTAGTCATGGTGACAGACAGACCCTTTGTAGGCTTGTCTTAAAAAAATTTGAGTATTGAAAATAATTGTATAAAACGAAATTAATCAATATTATTGACATCTAAAATTCCTAATTCCCGACGTAAATAATTGAAACGATCTTCCGCTAGAGGTTTTGTGAAGATGTCAGCTAATTGATTCTCTGTGTCTATGTATACAAGGTTTATATCTCAATTTTGTTGATGATCTCTAAGAAAATGATGTCGAATCTCGATATTTTTAGTGCGAGAGTGACATACTGGATTCTTAGTCAAATTGATAGTGATAGTGCTGTCACAGAAAATGGGTATGTGTGTGTATAGTAAGCCAAAGTCTTCTAAGGTTTGTTTTATCCACAAAAGTTTTGCACAACAACGTCCTGTGGCAATATACTCAGCCTCAGTTGTTGATAATGCGACATAATTTTGTTTCTTGCTAATCCAAGAGACTAAAACTTTGCATAGGAAATGACATGTGATGCTGGTACTTTTTCTTTCTACTTTGCATCCAGCAAAATTAGCATCCGAATAACCGGTTAGGTCAAATGACTTGCTTTTGGGATACCATAAGCCGACAGAAGAAGTACTTTTAAGGTATCGGAAGATACGCTTAACCGCGCACAAATGTGATTCCTTAGGGTTGACTTGAAAACGTGCATACAAGCAAACACTAAACATTATATCAGGGCGACTAGCAGTTAAGTAATGTAAACTACCAATCATACCTCGATACTTATGTATGTCGACAGGTTTGTCTTGTTCATTAATATCAAGCTTGGTTGAAGTTGCCATCAGAGTGCCAAGTGGTTTGACTGCTTCCAGATCGAACTTCTTTAATAAATCTTTTGTACTTGGCTTGATTTATGAACGTCCCATTGTTGGTTTGTTTAATTTGCAGTCCAAGAAAGAATTTTAGCTCTCCCATCATGCTCATCTCAAACTCATTCTGTATACACTTTGAAAATTCTTGACAAAGAGATTCATCAGTAGATCCAAAAATCATATCATCTACATAAATTTGAATCAAAAGAAGATTACCATTAAAAGACTTTATAAACAGTATAGTATCAACCTTCCCTTTTGAAAAGCCGTTGTCAAGTAGAAAAGAGCTTAGACGATCTTACCAAGCACGAGAAGCTTGTTTCAAACCGTATAATGCCTTCTTCAACTTGAAAACATAATCAAGATTTTTGAAATCATTAAAACCTGGAGGTTGAGCTACATAAACTTCTTCTGTTATAAAACCATTCAAAAATGCACTTTTAACATCCATTTGAAATAACTTAAAATTATGAAAACATGCAAATACACATAACATGCAAAGGATTCTAATCTCAGAACTGGGGTATAAGTCTCATCGCAGTTGATACCTTCTTCCTGATTGTATACTTGAGCTACGAGTCGAGCCTTGTTACGAGTCACTAAGCCATTCTCATTCAATTTATTTTGGAATACCCAGCAGGTGCCAATGGCCAGATGATCAATGGACTTGGGAACAAGTTCCCAAACTTGATTCCGTTCGAATTGGTTTAATTCCTCTTGTATAGCATCTAACCAAAAATTATCACTACATGCTTCTTTAATATTTTTGGGTTCAAGCTATGAAATAAATGCAAAACATGAAGCTATATCATTACTAGAAATGTCTAATTACACCCTTGGTAATCTCATCAATTACCAAGTCATTTGGATGGTCTGCCAAAAATCTTATTTCTTTCGGCATATCCTCTGGATTGCTGGTTTCGACTTCTGGTTCTGTATGTGATTTATTTGGAGACTCAACTGGTGCTTTGTGTGAGGGTTCTGTAGGAGTAGTAGTAGGTGTACTTATGTCTTCATCATCATCATCGATAGAATACTGATTGAGTTCGTCAAATTTAACATTTATTGAATCTTAGATGATCATGGTTCTCTTGTTGAAGACTCTGTACCCTTTGCTTTTTGTCGCATAACCTAAAAATATACCTTCATCGGCCTTTTCGTCAAAATTTTCCAAATTATCTTTAGCATTAAGAATAAAGCATTTACAACCAAATACTTTGAAATAAACGGAGGGAGTTCTATCAAACCATAATTCATAGGGAGTCTTCTTCGATAAAGGTCGAATTAGAACCCTATTGAGAACATAGCACGCTATATTTACAGCTTCAGCCCATACGTATTTAGGTAGACTAAACTTATTTAGCATTACGCTAGCCATTTTGGATAGAGTCCTGTTCTTACGTTCCACAACTCCATTTTGTCGTAGAGTCCTAGGGCAAGGAAACTCATGCAAATAACCATGTGTTTCATAAAATTGCTTGAACTCTATATTTTTCAAATTTGCCGCCATGATCGCTTCGAATACGAGTGATCATGAAACCGTTTTCATTTTGAACCTTCTTGCAAAAGGTGACGAATTCTGATAATACATCGTTCTTGCGTGCAAAAAAATATATCCACATGTATCTAGAGAATCATCTACTATTACAAATGCATATAACTTACCACCTAGGCTAGCAATTCTACTGGGTCTAAATAAATCCATATGCAGCAATTGTAGAGGCCTAGTGGTACTTACAACGTTCTTGGACTTAAAGGCGGATCGGGTTGCTTTGTTCTTTTCACATTCGTTACATACCATATCCTTCTTGAAAGAAATGTCCGGTAAGTCTCATACCACTTCTTTGTGGATAGTCTTAAAATTGTGTCCATATTTGCATGACCGAGTCTCATGTGCCATAGTTGACTCTCAGCACTTTTGGCCATCAAGCATCTACCTGCTTTGTTAGCATCTTCTAACAGATAGAAAACATATATTGTCTTCCCTGATACCTTCAAAGATAGTACTACCAGTTGAGCTATCAACTATAGTACATTTGTCTTTGACAAAGTTAATGCCATAAACGTGATCAGCTAAATAGCTTACGATGAGCAGATTATGTTTAACTCGGTAACTAGACAGACATCTTTAATCACAGGGTAGGAAGCCTTACTAATATTACCAATACCAATTATGTACCCTTTCAAATTATTACCAAAGGAAGCATATCCTTCTTTCTTCTTCGATAATGAAGCATCACCGGTCATATGACGTGAGCAACCGCCGTTGGCGATCCATTTGCTTCTAGCATGTGAAGGTTGTTTCACCTACATAAGAATTTGTAGATGAAAACTTTGGTACCCATTTCTGTAGGGTCCTAGAGTGTTAGTTTTTGGTATCCATGCACAGATTTTCAAATCAACAAGCTTTCTAACTCTACATGAAGAAAAATATGACCAATGGTGCCACCATAGTGATATCTAGCATGCTGAGTGTTGAAAGTTGAGTGTTGTGCATTATTGGTAGGTTTAGGTTTTCTAGTATAAAAGAATGCATGCCTATTTTTTCTTGGACAATGGTTTGGTTTGGTTACGTCTGACAGTATTGGGTTTGACCGTGTTCCGATGATTCGGTAAGTGACACGTGTTAGGTAGGAAGCAGCAACTTTAGACTATTTTTCTATCCTAATTTTCAACTTTTTGGAGGTGTCATATAACAAGCTATATTTAGCAGTGAGTGCATCATTTCTAACAGTAGCTTACTGGATACTGTTCTTCTCTTTGAGTAAGTCTTCCTCTAATTAGGTAATGCTCTTGTCATTCTCTTCGGATAGTCTTTGGGTCTCGTGTAATAACAGCTTAACAGAAGAAAGCTCACCTTCCTCACTAGAACAATTACTACTTCTAACATTAGCTAGTAAGTCGGTAAGTCTTCCTATTTTACCTTTGTACTCTTTGATTACCTTTTTAGAGGTCTGATATTTACTACGCAGTCTTCTGTAATCCCCTAAGAGGTCAGTAAAGGCTTCTCCTAGTTGTTCAAAGGTAAAATCATCATAAGTATCAAACAGGGGGTTAGTGGTTACCTGATCGTACGCCATCAAGCATACATTTACAGTGTCATCTGATTGCTCGTGTTCTGAGTCACTAGCTTCACTTTCATGCTATATGCTTGTATTGGCATATCTTCAGGACGTAGACTTCTTCAGGTAGCCCTTATCATATTTGTTCTTCCTGGTTGATGATGATGCTGTTGGATAGTCCTTCTTTATATGTCCTTTCTTTTACAGCCATAACAAATAGGATCTTCATCGTTGTTGTTGCTGTTGCAGTTGTTGTCCTTTGTTCTTCTGTTGAATCTCATGTACTTCTTAAATTTCTCACCATAAGAGCTTGATCCTCAGTGTCAGAGTCACTGTCGTCGGAATCATCTTCTACAGATCTTCTATGTTGAGCCTTGAAAGCAATCGACTTCTCTGACTTCTCTTTTGGTGTAGCATCTTCAAAGTCTTGAAGTTCCAGCTCATGAGTGAGTAGCTTACCCATGAGCATTTCAAGAGACATTGTTGATAGGTCGTTCCCTTCAATAATTGTTGTAGCCTTTGGAATCCAATTCTTCGTGAGAGCTCGTAGAAGTTTGCGAATCTTCTCATGGTTACTGTAATCCTTGCGTAATGATGATAGAGGATTTACAATATCTAGGAATCTCGTAAACATCTGGGTGACAGATTCTTTTGGCTTCATCTTGAATGTCTCATACTCCTGAGTAAGTCTGCTGATCTTTGACTCCTTGCGTCGTATCTTCGTGGGTTACTTCAAGAATTTTTCATACTTTATTTGATGTTGTGCAAGTAGATACCCTGTTAAATACAGTCCTGTCTAAGGCACAAAAAAGCGTAATAACATGTGCGTCAAGACTGACCTTTTTCTTTTCCTCATCAGTATACTTATCATGCGGTTTTTCAACCAAAATATCTTCAACAAGAATACGAGAAGGCTTTTTATAGCCATCAACAACTATAGACCATAAGTCAAAGTCTAGAGATTTTAAGAAGAAACTCATCCGTGTTTTCCAATAGGTATAATTTGTACCTTCAAACAGAGGAGGTCTGTTTATGGCTTGGCCTTCACTTGTGAACTTCACAGTTGCCATGTGTTGTGCTGTGATCTATGTAACAGTTATGAATAGTAAAATTATAACTGTAATGTTACCTTGCTTTACCTGTATAACCCGCTCTGATACCAATTGTAACGCCCCAGTCCTAAAATGCGGCCCAGCTTATGCGGCCCCAAAGTTTTCAAACTGCATGCAACTGTGATCCGAGCCGCATGAGTCTCATACGACCCCACAAGATCAAAGACTGAGAACACCATACACAACGGAATACGTGGCAATCTGACCGATTCCTTAACCACCTAAATTTGCTGCAACAAAATCCTAACAAACCGACAGATAGCAGCCCGAGAGCGGGTCTTTGCGTGCCAACCAGCCATGTGGCAGCAAACCGACCATGCGGCTCAAAATCTATCCTATTATAAATAGCAAGGTGCCACTCCTCTGCAATGGCTGGCAACCTTCAAGAGAAAAGCAATATCTTCACGAGCTAGAGACTGCATCAGATAGTCCACGGAGTAAGACAGAGTTTATAGTACTTTTTCGAGCCTCCATCGTCCCCCAGAATCAAAACTAAAAAATTATACTTAGATTATTTCCTAGGCTTTCTTTCTAGGCTCTTCTTTGTACAAGCGAGTTTGCAATCAATTCAAGTGTTCTGTAATACCTGTTGTTGATTTTCATGGCAAATACGATGGCGACTCTGCTGGGGACATCCTTCTCTTTTGATGAGAAGTTGGTGATGCAATCTGACACGTCCAAGCTCGGCTCTACATAGCATATGCTGTGGTCCGCTTCGACCACAAGCCTTCGAAGAATTGCTCTATGAAGGGAGCGCCAGTCCGTCTCAGAATCGAGTGTAATGCCTGTGGTTTGTATTACGTATCTTGGTATACGTGTACGTATTCTTGACTCGTATTGCGTATTTCCCTGCATGGTTATTTTGGCATTTCCTTCTTGGTTCGGTTCAACTTGTTGCTGGTTCGGCTTGACTTGATTTTAGGTGGACCGAACCCCCACCTACCACCACTACCCTTATTTATATTTCCACCTAACTCTCTCTCTCTCTTTATTTATTCTTCTCCTTCACTTCTTCTTCTCCACCATTACTCTTCTACCTACTAGGAAAGAGAGCTAGGCAAGTGCAAACTTGCTTCATGATGGATCTCAAGTTTATTGTTCTATTTTCTTCCTTACTTGATTCTAAGCCTCTTTAGAACTTGACATTTTTGGATTTGATGGATGCGTTCTTGTAGATCTAAGTTTGTAACTTTTTGGTTTTCTTAGTTTTGATCTATAAACTTAGTTATTTTTTAAAACTATTGGTTCTATGTTATAGAGAATTCAATTTCATGCGGTTTGGCTTTTGTTTTGCTTGATTTCGACTTCGGATGAGGAAGTTATGTCACGACCCGTACTCTAGCATTAGGACACGAGACGTGGGTACGTCCAGCCTACGCCGCAGTGTCTGCGGTAGAACGCTGTTCTAGGTCATAATCATATCTAAAACAATATGCTATACTCTCCAGACGGAGGACAAACACATAAGGATACTATCTCAATCACCACTCTAAGATAGATAACAGCACGATGAAATATATAATCCACAAGAGAGAGACCAGGAGAGATAGTAAAACAGTTCTTATTAAACAAACACAAGATTTCAAATACAACTCTAAGACAAATAATAAAGAAAAATGAACAAACTCTAGGTAAATACTCCAAGCTCTACCAGTGTCCTCTAGGCTAACTGTGAACTCCAAGTACCTGTAAAATTTTATCAACGGGTCCAATTAGGACAGGAACGAGCACATATCTCTCACAACAGTTCATATCAGGAATGGACATATAAAGCAAGCCATAGAAAACTATATATGAAACGCTGTAAGAGAAATCAACAAAGAGAAGATATAACTGAGATATAATATGATAAGTAAGATATAACCTTCTACGTGAATCAGAGCATGAATTGGTTATGTAAACAGCTTGGGTTGCACATGGATACAACTATGGAATGCACATGGATAACTACTGGGTGTTAGGGTTATATACTAAAAGCATCACTTTTGTAGTAACCTTATTTTCTTAAATTTTGAATGAGAATCATATGGGCAAATGTTTGCATATTGTATTTGTTACAAGTGTTAATGCAAATGTCTGATATTCTATATTGTAGATAATATGGTGTGTGGTGTCACACAGAAGATCATATTATCAGTTTCCTATGGGTATATAAATAGTTCACAACCTAGATGGACTTGGACAATCTATTGGAAAGGTTGTAGTGTAATCTGGTATTAGTCTATCTTGACTATAGGTTTACACTAGTACACTTTGTGTGTATTGAACAGGACCACTTGAGGTTGTTCTCTTTGTACTGACTACATAAAAGAACAAATACCTCTGTTATTAGGATGCTTGTACTCTTAATCCGGATATAATACGGACATGTATATGCAGTGTGCATTACTTTGACTCATAAAAGAGTGAGATTCATTATGGATCAACAACCTCTATGAATTGGGTAATAACATTGTATGTATGATGGGCTGTTGATTATAAATGGAATCCATGTCCCGATACATCGGGTTGATGATGTCCCCTTAAGGAGCTCATAAGGATTGTCATGTAAACCCTGCAGGTGGATTATATCCGACATGACA
>JANAVB010014094.1:60000-65587 GCA_029216955.1 Iris pallida
CAATAAATAATATAACCTACAATAATAATATTAGATAACAATCTCAATAATAATAATAATAAAAATAGTAATACCCATTTTGTATAAATAACCAAATATTTAGGAAATATCGTTAAGTCTACCCAAAAAGCTAGAAAATATTTGTACATACCTAAAAGTATGTCTACATAGGCTTGGCTTGGTTTGGGTCCAATTTGCACTAGTTTGGTACAACCGGGTTCCCTAAAACTAATATTATAATTAATAATAAATAATCTTCGATAAGGGTTATGTCGCAACTTGGCCTAATTTTCCTAGTTAGGACATCACTATGGTTCGGTCTTCTCTACCAGGGCTAATACACTAGTCAAAGCATGCCACTGCACTACCCTGCCATAATTTCTAGTCACCTTGTACTCCAATCTCAACCATGTCTAAAATCATCTACCGTAATAATTAATTAAAATAATTCATAAAAACTAAAAATTGCCATTTTAATTAAAATAAATAAAAATTTTCAAAATTTCGGGAAGGGAGGCTACAAATCTACCCACCTTAAAATAATTTCGTCCTCGAAATTTAGGTCGGTCGTACTCCTTCTAGGTCAACACCCACAATCAAAGTCTCTAAAAAAAATTTCTTAATCATACCAATAGGAAGAATAACATATGTAGGATCATGGTTAAATCATAGGAGTTGCATGTCTCACCTAGGTGTATAAGTCATACTAGATCTAGCCATCATCGGTATAAACATACAAACAGTCTAGGGAGTCCAATTGGAAAGATAAAGGAACGTCAATCATCAAGGCCGTAGGGGAGTCTACCAACCTTTATGAAATTGGCAACTATCAAGGAACATAACTAGTAACTAACTCTGAATGATTACTAATTCTAATATAATCAAGAAAATCAAAGTTTAAATCACGATTTGTCAATAGCACAAAAATCCAAGCACACTATATATATAAGAAATTTTAGTCCCAATACGATCTAAGTTGATCAATCAGGATGAATCGATGTTTGGCAAGATTGAGAACGGGGTCATTGAAGTCAGAGCACGAGTAACCAAGATTTGAAATCCATGTCACAATTGGTTTAATTCAATTGAATAAGATCCCAATATATTGGATGATAAGAAGGATGACCAAGTCAACTGGTCGGTCAAAGGAATTAGAGTTTAAAGGATGATGCAAGGATATAAATTGAATCAATTTCTTCATTTGGATAGGGAAACTATATGTGATACCTCGGGTCTGTCTAATATATAGTGTCTTGTCTTTCTGAAATATGTGAAAGGCAGACAATAAAGAGTTCAAAGACGATGTTATTGAGTGCAATACGTGGCTCATAGAATACAATATAGTTCAAAGGGGAATTATCAAGGCTGTCGCGGATGAGACTCTAGGACAAGTTTAACTATGTCTCCATCCACGTAGAATAATATATGAAAGTGAACCAAAGTGCAATAGGTTGATCAGACCATCTTGCACCGGTTCTGATTAGACAATATGTTAGTGGGTGCCGGCCCCCAATAATATATGTCATGATCAAGCTCGAAAAGAAGATAAGCTTGCAAAACTGGTTCTAAATTAGCAACATAAGGTAGTCAAAATATAAGTAAGGATAATGATGAAAGAAATTAAAAGTCTAAGTGAACTTATCAATGTGGTTCACAATGACTAGGATTTGCTGGGTAGTGAGGCGTTCTACCCACCTTAAAAGAGTTAAGCTAATAGGGTGATGGAACAACGGTCAAGCCATCAAGATAAAGTACAAAGTTGAGCATTTAAGGAACAAGCAGAACACCAACACATATCGGGTCAAAAGAAGTGAGTCAAGCTGGATTTCTAATTGAAATCAAAATAGTTGGTTATTATGGTATAGATCATAGTTAGTCATTTCGACTCGAAAGTCATATCAAAAGGATAGTATACAAGGAGATGATTTTAATGGGACACGATATGCCCACATGAAGATGGACTCGTCTGGGCCTTGTACACAATTTGTTGGAGGGTAACAGCTAGTATTACACTCCGAATATCAAAGTCATGGTGAGAAATGTCAAGGATCCAAGATAGGAAATGGAAGTTCAAGAGGTGACAATTAATGCACAAAGTAAAAGAGATCAAGTTGAAGCACGAAATAAGATCAGTTACAGAATAAAATAATTTAGGGATACAGTTTTGAGAGAGAATACTGTTAAGGAACATCAAATCACTATTCAAATATTATGAACGGTTAGAGGTCACAATAAAAGATCTAGATTTGAGGAAAGTCAAGTATCATCTGCCTCTGGAACCTTGAAGTTCACCTGATCATAATTCCAATCGTATATTTACCTTACTAGTCTCCCTATGATAATTCAATCCTCATATGTTTACCATCCAGATTTTACAACCTTCCGTTATCTAAATCCTTACCATGATCATCATAGGCAGGATTCTAAGTTTTCAAAACATTTCTCATGAAGTATGCCCCTTCTTATTAGAATCAATACTATTCATTTTAAATCTTTCACATTGTCCCAATTTAGATCCGAAACCTCTAACTCAAGTTTATGAGATCATTAAACTGTTTAAATTGTTTTCTCGCATCATTCAATTCCCAAAACCTCTAGGCCTTATAAATTTATTTTTATCGTAAAATCAACCTTCATATTTTCTTCGACATACACCCACGAATATTATTCTCCAATTTTTTTTAAAACACAACAATGTCCAAATTTCCATAGCTTTGTGTCCTCTCTATCCCTAGTCATTTCCTTGCAATATCTTGTTCAATTTCATATCTTCATTGAATACCATTTAATTTTCTTTTCCATTACTAACCTTCTTTAAAGCCTTAGGGTAAAACTGCCCGAGAATCAATAATCAAATTTTTGAAGTTCTCAAACTAAGTTGACCTTGAATCCTCATCAGTTTTGAAACACTTACGAATTATTTATACCAAGTTTTCTCTAAGTGTGGTTTGTTTCCAGACTGGTATACATCTCTTTGATTTCATCCTAGACCTTTACCACATATCATTCTCAAGTTTCCATGTTAACATCCAACCTTTTGGATTCCTACAAAATCACACGATAACCAGTTCAATCATTTTCGAGCTATATGATTTACGATACTTCCTCAATCTTTTCTATGAAAAAAATACGAAGACTCAAGGGTTACAAAGTATGCAGGTACGACAGAGTTTTAAGAAAATGAAAATACAAGAAATAATGGTAAGGAAGGAATAATAAAGATCCGCTCAAAAGAGATGAACCAATTAAGATCAAATTCAAGAGGAAAAGGAATTCAAATCGAAATTCGTAATGAGATTCTCAAGGGTCGTCTCTGGAATCTCTCAAAGATCCAAAGTGTGATTGAGTATCTCTAATTCTAACACCTTATTTCTTATACTCTATAGCAGGCTCGTAGCAGTACAACTAAGTCGTCGCGCTACTACGAAATCGTACAAATGCGAATCTCGACCTGCATGGGACACCACTAAAAACGTGTCATGACCCGCACCCTAGCGTTAGGGCATGAGACGTGGGTACGTCCAGCCTACGCCGCAGTGTCGGCAGTAGAACGCTGTTCTAGGTCATAATCACATCTAAAAATATGCTATACTCTCCAGACGGAGGACAAACACATAAGGATACTATCTCAATCACCACTCTAAAGATAGATAACAGCACGATGAAATAGATAATAATCCACAAGAGAGGAACCAGGAGTGATAGTAAAACAGTTCTTATTAAACAAACACAAGATTTCAAATACAACTCTAAGAAAAACAATAAAGAAAATGAACAAACTCTAGGTAAATACTCCAAGCTCTACCAGTGTCCTCTAGGCTAACTGTGAACTCCAAGTACCAGTAAAATTTTATCAACGGGTCCAAATCAGGACAGGAACGAGCACATATCTCTCATAACAGTTTATATCGGGAATGGACATATAAAGCAAGCTATAGAAAACTATACATGAAACGCTGTAAAGAGAAATCAACAAGAGAGAAGATATAACTGAGATATATTATGATAAGTAAAGAATATAACCTTCTACGTGAATCAGAGCATGAATTGGTTATGTAAACAGCTTGGGTTGCACATGGATACAACTATGGAATGTACATGGATAACTACTGGAGATAATGATCACATAACCAACTACACTCTCCCTGCCCCAACCATACACAAGGATAAAAGCATGTTATTTATTGCATATGGATAATAACTGCTGTATACATGGAGCTCATATGGTCATGAGTGTACATAAATAATATATGAGTGCACATGGATAAATGTGAATACTGGAGTACATGATAACATGATAAAGTACATGAAACATGACATACTCGATGTATCCGAGGGGATAACATCGCATGAAAAGATCCAGAGGGTACTGATCCGTGTGAACGTCGTATCAGCATCAAGTATACTAGTCTATAACAAGAGTACATATCCAAAGAAGCATGAAAAGATCAGAGAATGTACTCGCCTGGTAATCCAAGCCGCTGATAAATGTAGATGTCCAACTGGAGTCACAGTGTCCTATTTAGAGCAATCACAAGTCACAAAAGAGTGTAACATGAAATAAAAGTAATCTACAGTACATTCTAGATAATTCTAGGTCCTTCTAGGTCAAAGTCTAATCAACAAGTCCACTAGGTCAACTAAAGTCAAATTAGAGTCAAATAAGTCAACTAGTCAAGTTCTAGTTCAATCCGGTCAAACTAAGTCAATGGTTGACCTATAGTTGACTTTTGGTTAACATAGTCACCTGGTCAAAGGGGATCAACTTTAGTCTCTAAGTATTAAACTATGAGGTTGTTACTAATTCCGAATTACGAAAAATAGGAATTGACTAACTAATGGTGACACCTAGAGAAAATATCTGCAACATTGTCGGATGATAAAACAAATATCACCAACGTGTCCAGAAGGTCAAATCAGCTAGGATTGCCTGTCCTTAAGTCCAATTCTGGATACAGGTGCAAAACGATAATTTCGGGCAAAACGATGTCCGCCGATGGACCCGCTTTGCACCGAAAACGTGCCAGAGTCAATGGTCTCTAAACTCGTCAAACTACATGTCTACGGATCCGATTTTCCGATACGAACCCAACCGTATGTCCAAAATTAGATTTCGACGGGCCGTGCATAAAATCGCCCGTTGAGTGGGACCGTGGGGCCCGCAAAATGACGTTCGATTCAACTGTCTCAGATTTTGACCAAACTTGGCACGCAGGACTAGAAAACGATACGGTTCTGTTGGCGCCAGTTTCGTCTCGATCTGACGAGCGCACAAAGTAATTGGAGAATTTGTAAAGTGCACGACGGAAATTTTGACGGATACGCATCAAATTCGTCGTGCACACGTGACCAATTTGAATTCCGTCAAGCCCACACGACCACAAAACCGTTACGCAGCTTTCGATGCTTTCGGTTCGCGACCACGTCGTCCGGATTGGCGTGACGCACATCGTGTGGAACAATTTTAATATTTTAAAAACAGGTTTTTAGGAAACTTTGGGATTCGATTTCTCGACGCTCAGTCGATGAATTCAAATTTCGCAAAAAGGAATTCGAAGCCCTACATGTTGTCTAAAGTCACTTCAAA
>JANAVB010014095.1:0-67908 GCA_029216955.1 Iris pallida
ACATTCTTCTACTAGAGATATAGCAGCAAATGTAGCTTTCATTTCTCAAGTAGAAACTAAGTCAGTAGCAGATGCTTTTTTGATGAGTTTTGGATTGATGCCAAGTAAGAGAAACTTAATCAATTTAAGAGAAACCAAGTTTGGGAACTTATTCCTAACCTATTGGCCAATCGATAATTGGTACCAAAGGGTGTTCCGAAATAAACTGAGTAAGGATGGACATATTCTACGCAACAAAGCACGTCTAGTTGCACAAGGTTATAATCAAGAAGAAGGGATTGATTATGACGAGACATATGCTCATGTTGCTAGACTAGAGTCTATTCGCATATTTTGTACATTTGCATATTTTCACAATTCTAAAACTTTTTTAAATGGCGTAAAAAGTGCATTTTTGAATGAATTTTTAAAGGAAGAAGTTTTTGTGAAACAATTCCCTAGATTTGAATATTTTCAAAAACCTGATCATGTTTTCAAGCTTAGAAAAGCGCTTTATAGACTCAAACAAGAACCACATGCTTGGTATGAATGCCTAAGTGCTTTCCTACTTAAAAATGGTTTTTCAAAAGGAAGAGTTGATACAACCATGTTTATCAAATCTTTAGTTGACAGTATTTTACTTGTGCAAATTTACATTGATGACATTATTTTCGGTTCTACTAACGAAAATTTTTGTCAGGATTTTATTAAGTGTATGCAGAGTGAGTTTGAAATGAGTATGATGGGAGAGCTCAACTACTTCCTAGGACTCTAGATCAAACAGTACTTGCAGAGAACCTTCATAAATCAAGCCAAGTACACGAAGGATTTACTAAAGAAGTATGACTTCGACAACATAAATCCTATCGGCTGCTAATGGCTACATCAACAAGACTTGATATTGATGAAAGTGGCAAACTAGTCGACCAGCGTAAGTATCGAGGTATGATTAGCACTTTACTGTACTTAACTACTAGTCGCCCTGATATAATTGTGCATGATATCAAGCTAATCCTATGGAATCACACATATGTGTCGTTAAGCGTATCTTCCAATACCTTAAAGGAACTTCTACAGTCAGCTAATGGTATCCCAAAACCATATCATTTGACCTAATCGATTACTCAGTTGCTAATTTTACTGGATGCAAAGTAGACTGTAAAAGTACCAGCAGTATATGTCATTTCCTAGGAAAAGATTTAGTATCTTGGTTTAGCAAGAAGCAAAACTCTATAGCATTATCAACAACTGAGGTTAAGTACATCGTCGCAGGACGTTATTGTGCTTAATTTTGTAGATGAAGCAAACCCTAGAAGACTATAATCTGCACTACACTAAGATTCCCATTTATTATGATAACACTAGCACTATTAACTTGACTAGGAACACGGTATTGTTTGCAAAAACAAAAGTTGATCTTTATTTCAATAAACTTTGTAAAGAAAATTACAAGAATTTTAGAAAAGTACAACTATAGGAATCCGATCTGAATGACGATCGATTTATCCCTTGGACGATGTGTTTGAAGATGATAGCCTCTGAAGAATGCAGCAGCACTTTAGCAAGAACTCATGATCTCTGGTGATGATTCTGTTCTCTGTGTGTGTATATGATCCCCTCTAGGAAGGACTTGAAACTCTATTTATAGAGTTCTGGAAATAACTAACTTTTAGTTATTCTGACTTGCGCAGGTTGGATTGCGTACACTTTAGATTATGCAGGCAATGAACTGCGCAGGCATTTACTCGATCGTGGACCATCTGTATATGACGCTTGGCATTGTTTGATTGAAATGCGCTTGATCGCGTACAGACGGTTGCCACATAGTGAGTAATTGATGGCATAAAGGCCACGTGTACATTGTCAGTTATCTTGATGGAGTGTACCACCTGAATTGCGCTGGCTTCGAATTGCGCTGGGATAGACCGTACTGGGATGAATTACGCTGCAGGCAGATTGTGCTGTATGTACAGCTGTCCTCGAGCGTTGTGCTGTACGATAAATGAACAGTTTCTTCGTTCCCGTGCTGTCAGCTGTCAGAAGATCTGATTCTCTGTCAGGTAATAATGACGAGGCCACGTCAGCTCGCGCACTTGGATGAGTGCGCAGTTCAGCCTGCACAATCAAATTGTTGTACAATCTATCTTCTGCGCAGTTCACTTGAAGGATGTATAATTTGATTTTTATAACTTCTTTGGTAGGTGCAACTTGATTTTTAGGACCTACAAGATCCCATTCAAAGTTTTCGAAGTTTGAAGATAGTCAAAGCTTCGAAATACTTTGAATTTTGATTTTAAAATCAAATTGCGCATATGATAACCTATCTGCACAATCGGAGGAATTAGTCCCTGTTTATTCGACACAATCTGAGGAGTTTGTTTATTTTTGGAAAACTATAAATAGTTCTCCATTCTCTCTCTGCCATTCTTTACTTGCTTTCAAACTTTCGAAAGAGAAAACTTCCCGAGCTTTCCTGACTCTTCTTCTTCTTCCCGTCGATCTCAATGGCTCCAAAGCGCTCTGCCACCGAGAAAGGCAAGACCCCCGCCGAGTCCTCGACTCGTGCCATGCCGCGTCCTTCTCGTCATGAAGTTGCTCACCCGGCACTGCAAGGTAGTAAACCCGATCGAAAGACCCTTTTTAGGGTTCTTTAACACTGTTGATCCTTCGAACATGTCTCTTTTTAGATATTTAGTCATACTGTGCCGCCCTGTTTAGGGTTTCGGTTGCACAAACCCAATAGTTTTCATTTTTATGAAGACTATTTTCTTGCGCAATTGGTTAGAACGCGCTGGCAAAAGTCACTGCAGTCTGCTGATTTACGCAAGGCTGTCCAGCGTAAACTGATGCTTTGTGCAAGTTATTCAGCACAATCTGATGGCTTGCGCAAGAGGATAAGTTGGCACAACTGGATAGTTTGCGCATAGAAGCTATTATTGCACAATCTGATGCTTGCGCAATCTGATGCTTGCGCAATATAATGCTTGTGCAATTTGCTGACAGAATTTTTGATTTTACTTGAAATTTTGTTTTTTTCTGTTTGATGCAGTTAACATCAGAGAGGACCCTGAGTATGAAATATTTGCAGGGTCCCTTGCTGAGCCAGAATTTAAAGAAGATTTGTCTCATGTGCTTTTTCCATAATATGCTCTGCCATCCTCCCGCCAGGCTATCTTGATAGCTCAGGACAATGAGACTTTGTTAAGTTTGATGAATGGGCAGCCCCTGCAGTCTGCTGACGCCATTACCCACAAGAAATCCATGTTCTTATTTGGCGAAGCCATTGACAAGAGTTCTCAGCCAAGACCGCGTGTTGAGCAGAGACTCTTCCAAAGAAAGGAGAAACTAGTCATGTTACCGAACATTGCTAGATGCCTCCCTCTAGCCCGATATGCTCATGCAAGCCATCCCAGGAGGATGGATTGGGATATTACTCCCCTCCAGCAGGCACGGACAGGAAAGATTTGTGTCAAGAAAGGACCAAACAACAGAGACATGTTTTATAGCTCTTCTGAGCGACAACTTTACTCAGAGGGTTAAAACCAGGCTGTATCCCTCCAGAGAACTCTTCTTTGCTGCTGCCGGTGAGGACACCAATCTTTGCTAATGAATACGCAAAGGTTGAGGGCAGATACCCGGATCAGGACATCCGGCTGACCGGTCCGGTGAACCCAGAAAACAGAAGGTGGAACTGCATAGCCAACTGGATATTGGCCCAGTTCGAAGACAAGCTTAAAGAGATCGAGCTTTATCATGCGGTATATGCTACCGTGTATGGATTCCACCCAAACCCTCATCTGTTTCTGGCCTTGGCAAAGAGGTATAATTATAGGACAGGTACATTCATGACGCCCTGCGGGAAGATTGGATTAGCCCTCCATGAGATGAAGTACATCTCGTACCTACCAATAGGAGACTTCCCTTATGAGGAGTATGTTCCAACAAACGACGAGTTAGAGAGACTACGTCGGGAAAATACAGAGATGGTGGCTGTCGAAGCGACATTGTCAATCCAGTTATCTCACAGAACCTTGTGAACTTTTAACTGATGAATTGAGGTCTATTATCGTAGATGATTCGTCGAGGTACACCAAATCGATAGATGACATGGTATTTGATGAAGTTGATGACGCTGTTGGTCTTGACTTCAGCCAATGGTATAGCTTCGGCCTATTTGGAGAAGTAGTCGGTTATTGCCAGTATAAACCGATGTCCTCTAGAAGAACAAGGATTGATGGGACCGATGTGTCCATGCCCCAAGCTTCAAAAGGCTAGGAAGCAGCAGTAGGATGAAGGAATTCCGACGATTGATGAATGAAATTTGCGTGGATTTGGCAAGCTCGATATTTTCTCGCATATTCGATGGCATCAGATACCATAGAGGGCCAGTAGTAACCCATGCGTCGGATGCGATCCTGCAGTTTAGGACCGGGTTGATGTGCTCCGCAGACACCGTCGTGAGCTTCACGCAATACTTGTTTTGCTTCATCACCAGCAAGACAGCGCAAGAGTAGGCCGTCAATAAGTTTACTGGTAGAGAGTTTTGGTGGTCTGATTGTAGTAGAATCGTAGAGACCGTCGATGAATACTCGTAGCCTCCTTGGGATCTTCAGGGAGTATATCATGGACCACGAAGTCGATGAAAGGAGTTCTCCAATATTCATTGATAACATTGGTTTCAGTAAGATTACTGAACTCAATATTACGATTGTTTTCGACGCAGAACAGTTCCCAATTAGAGATAACTACCATCTGCTATTTTTTGATAGGGATGGCTAAGACTGCTGCAAGATTGGCCAAAGCGTCTGCTTCAGTATTGTGAGCTTATCGTACATATTCGATAAAGAAGGCTTTGAATGATGTAGCCATGTTGATTGCCGCTTCAAAATAAGGCACTAGATCTTGATGGCGAACTTCATAAATCCCTCTAACCTAGTTAAAAACCAACTTGGAGTCACCATAGACTTCAAGATACTCGACTTCAATTTGTTTAGCTAGCTGAAGGCCAATAAGTAGAGCATTGTACTCTGCCACGTTATTGGAGCAAGGCTCATCTAGGGAGTATGCTCTTTAGATAGCTGACCCGTTTGGAGAAACAAGGACAACTCCAACTCCTGCGACAATGGCACCATTGGGTCCAATCCTGGATGTATCGTCAAAGAATAGACGCCAAGTAGGAAATTCTTCAGAGATTGTATTAGATTCCAATGTCTAGTCTGGAATTTCGTCATAGAGTTTGGACGTCTCTGGAACAGGATGAGCTGCTAAGAAATCTGCCAGTGCTTGACCTTTGACATATTTTGAGGGACATATACCATGTCATATTGGGCTAGCAGAATGGCCCATGTAGCCAGCCGAGAATTGAGTGTGCTAGGCTTCTTCATCAGTACCCGAAAAGGATTGACTCGGGATATGACATGAATAGTTTGGCCAATGATGTAATACCGAGTCTTTTGAACAGCAAACATAAGAGCTAGGCATTCTTTTTCGACCGGACTATAACGGTATTCTATACCAATCATAGTATGACTGAGATAATAGATGGCTTGTTCGTGGCCTTCTTTGTTCTTTTCGGCAAGTAAAGCACCCAATAAATGATCCATAGCACGGACATACATTAAGAATGGTATGCCAGAGATTGGTGGCACCAAGACTGGTGGATTCATGAGATACCGCTTTATATCGTCAAATGCTCGTTGACATTCTTCGGTCCAAACGAAAGAAACACCCTTCTTCATTAGTGTTTTCCATAAAGAAATTCTCTTTATTTGTTGTGTTTCTGGGAAAATTACAACTGTAGGAATCCGATCTAGAAGACGATCGCTTTATCCCTTGGACTATGCGAAGAAGAAAAGCTCTCAAAATTTTGACAGTAGATATCAATGTATCTGTACAATGAATAAGAAAAAGAACTCTATTTATAGAGTCAAAACAGTAACTGAAAAGATAACTACCTCACCACTGGTGCACTTGAAAAGTCACGCAGACTCTAAATATACGCAGGGTTAATGAGTAGTTACTGGACATGGCCCGTAACTGTTGGACACATGGCATCAGTACATGGGTCGTGCACAAGTTACTGGGCACGCGAGAGAGAGAGATTGGTGGCATGGCTGCCACGTACTCCAGTTGAAATAAAATCCACGCTGACTTGCTGAAGGCAAAAAATCCACGCAGATTCGTTGACGCAGACTCGTTGAAGGCGAAATCCACGCAAGCTTTGAAGAAGAATACTTCAGAATTCACGCAGGCTTTGAGAAAAATAACTCAAAATTCACGCAAACTTGAGGAAGGAGAAGGTTCAGAATCCACGCAAACCGCCAGCTGTCTTGATTTGGCACGCTTCGTCTGACACAAAATCTCTGACATTGATTATATTGTCAGTCGTATTAAATGAAGATAAGACCCAAAGTCACGCCAACTTGGTGAAGAGTGAGTCTTGCTAAGGAAGATTTCGAAAATCACGCAAAAGACGGCTGTGATCTCTCGAGTTCTGTGCATACGTGGCATACGAGGAGACGTTTCTCGACTGTTGTGTTGTCAGTCATTATGATTCTGACGTATGGCTGAGCTGTCTCTGCGTGACTTCTAAAGGAGATGGCCAGGCAGAACTTAGCGTATCTTTTGTGCTGCTTCTTGGATCACTCTGCGTGACTTGTTCTGATCAACTCAGCGTGACTTCATTTTTGAGGCCTACAAAACCCCCTTCAAAGTTTTCGAAAAATGATAAAATATTTTCGAAATACTTTGAAATAGAGATGATGAAATGAGTTAAAGTCACGCTGAGATGACTCCAAAATTTTTTCGAAAGTCGAAAAGACTTCGAAGTTCTTTAAAAACATCCAAATGAACTTATTAAATGTCATAATGACTCTTCGTTCTCCGAGACTGATTGCGTCCAATTTATGGTGGAATATGAACTGTCGACGAGATCTGTTATATAAACAGGAAGAGATTCTCAGTTTTGACATTCATCTTTCGAAAATATGACCCCAAAGGAAGCAGCCGAAGAGGAAGCACGCAAGTTGGGTTTTTGTTCCCATGATGACCCCACTTTTGGGGGCAAAGAACCCGAACCTGTCGTCATCGAGCTCAAGGACGACTCCACGCAGTTAGCCAAGAATCTCTTGAGCTACTTTGGATTGGATGGCTCGTCTTCTTCTGATGGGCGGAGCCTTATGGAGAAGCGTGAAATGCTCGAGACTCTGTTGCATCGTCTGGGAGTTAAGTGCGTAGAGGAGTTAGGCATCAAACTTAGTCGCTCTAGAAAATAGAGCGTAACTTTCTACGCTTTTGTTGCACTTTTCTGTTTTGTCTTTTTGTAAGGCCATCAGTGCCTGTTTAAAGAATGAAGTACAACTTTTGTGTTTGATCTGCGTGCCTTTTAATGAAGAATATTAACTAGCACATTTTGACTGTTTCCAATGTTGCACTGTCTCCCAAAGTACACGTGACACTCATTCCACAATTTACGAACGCTATTTATGCGGATCTTTTCCAAAAATAGACCTGCACTTGACCCTTTAAATAGATGGATGAACTCCACGCAAACTCATCTTCCCATTCTTCTTCCTCTCTTCTGAGAATAAACTTTCTGTGAGAAGAAAATAGGAAAGCCATGTTGTCTGATGTTCGACTTCTGTGCACGCTACCAGACATGGGTCTGTCAATCCTTAGCAGCAAACTCAGCGGTAAGTTCAATATACACGCATCGAATTTTTTGTTTGCTAAAGACAAATTTATCTTCCTGAAATGAACAGAATGCATCTGTCTTTGCTTGGCCAATTTCTGTCGGCTGATTTTTCCTTACTGTTTCTTGCAGAATTTTGGCTGAAAATTTTCTTCAGAACTGGCATTGGGGATGTGGATGCTGTGGAGAATATCCTGCTGACATCTACATCAGGGAGCTCATACGCTTTTGACGCGTAAATCAGACAACTCAGAACTCTTCGTGAGATAGAAGGGTCTTTCTTAGATGGTAGGAAGAGCCTTTATACACGAGAGTTGGATGGTGGAGTTAACTCTACTACCGAGAAATCGGGTAGTAGAGTTCCTCTGACGGCAGAACTAGGAATCGTATCCCAATACTGGATACATTCCTACCTGCTTGAGGTGCCACCGTTCCTCCACGAGCTGTATTGGCAGCAACACGCCGTCGGGCTGCCATACTCTGTGGTTCTCCTCTCGTCTGAGAGAGAAGACCAGAGTTTGATTCCTGCTGATCTGGTCGTGACTGAGACCCAGACAGTCAGGAATTGCAACCAACAACGAACCTGACGGAGAAGGTCCGACGGAGAAGATCCAAAGAAGAAGATAGATCTCTATTAGGTTATCGTTGTGGTGTAGAATGAAAATCCAAGATTTGTAATAGATTTCCATTATGATTTGTAAGAAAGTCTAAGAAAATGTAATAGACTTTTTGTGGTGAAATGAGAATGGAAATGACAATTCTTCTATGCTCAATAATTTGTATTTGTGGATGAATTGTGGACATGATAGATAATAAAATCATCTTTTCTGTTTTAGAGTATATGATATTATCAGAGGTATTATGGACATGATAATATATAGGAACTCGAAAGAAAATAGATTGATTTCTATACAGAGGTCAAAACATGACAAATGAGTAAGTAGATTCGAAATTGATTCAGAGGTTATGAAAATGTGATCAATAAGGAATCCCCACTTAATGAACTGATAGAAGATTATGAACGGACGAACCGTTAGGAAATGAAGAACAGATGAACTGTCGAGTGAATGTAATAAATGAACGGACGAACCGTCAAGTATTAATGAACATGTGAAACGTCGGATGAATGTGAGAAATGAATGGATGAATTGAATATCGGGAAAGAATACGTCCCTTCGATCCTTGTAACCATATGCCTATAAATAGAGCATATATTTGAATAGAAGGATCGCATTTTATCCATAATGTCTTCTGAAGAGAACATAAAGAAGGCTGAAGTCGCCCCCGAAGCTACTGAAGGTGTTAAAGAACATCCACCTCCACAGAAGAAGAAAATGGGCGAAAGCTCGTCTACTCGCAAGCCGCCGAAAGATATCCTGGACTTCCTGGTCGAACCAGGAGAAACCGAAGAAGAAGAAGCAATGAGGCTGGCTGCCTATCAATTCTTGGTACGGTCAGGAAAAGATGTACTCAATTCTTTTGTCGATTATGTATGTGGTCCTCGTCCCAAATATGAAAGGGATTACAGTGATCTTCCATGATGATGTACTCTTTTTCTTGAGGAATTTGTCTCAAATAAACTCCGTTTAAGGAAACTTTGTTTACGATATATCCTTCCCACTTTATATTTTTTTTGCCTTTATTCATTGATCTTTTGACTCAGAAATCAGAAAGACTAAATATCATTTTCATAAATATGATATTGAGATAGAAAATTCAGAGGTAATGTGGACATGATTTTCTGGATATCAAATTTGTTGAGAAAACGATACAAAGTAGAATACCTATCTCCACTGGGGATAATAGATATCAGAATGATTCTTCGGAAAGAACAATGAAACAGCTGGAGAATGATGGGAGGATAATCTTGATAGAAATATTAGACGTAGTACTTCTTCAAGAATTTGCCGTTGATGGTCATCATAGTGGCTTTACCATCTAGAGTAGTGAGTTGATAAGCCCCATTAGAAAAGATCTTATTGACAATGAATGAACCTTCCCATTTTGCATCAAACTTGCCCTTACTCATGTGTGTCATAGTCATCGGGCGTCTGACAGTAAGCACAAGTTCTCCTTTCTGAAATGTTCGAATTCTGACTTTCTTGTTAAAAGCCCTTGAAATTCTAGCTTGATAGAATTCAATATTCTGTTGAGCAGATAACCGCTTTTCATCCAGAGCCTCCAATTCTTGAAGTCGAAGACGATCATTATTTTCAGCAGTAAGTTCATTAGCGATTGCTATCCTTAAAGAAGGAATTTGAATCTCTAATGGGAGAACAGCCTCAGATCCGTACACCAGAGAGAAAGGTGTACACTTAGTAGCATTACGGACTGTAGTATGATAAGCCCACAAGCATTCCCCGAGCTTGTCACTCCAATTACGTTTGTTAGTGGAGACAAACTTCTTTAGGAGTTTGATGATAGTCTTGTTGAAAGCTTCTGCCAATCCGTTAGCTGCTGGATTATATGCGGTAGAAGCCATATTATTGATCCGGTGATCGTCACAGAATCGAGTAAATTTCTGGCTGACGAACTGTGGTCCGTTATCATGAACAATGCGTCGAGGAACACCAAATCTGTAGATGATGTGGTGCTTAATAAAGCTGATGACATTAGACGTCTTAACTTCAGATAAAGGAATGGCTTCAGCCCATTTGGAGAAGTAATCGGTTATTGCGAGAATGAACCGATGACCTTTAGATGATGGTGGATTGATCGGGCCGACAATGTCCATGCCCCAAGCTTCGAAGGGCCATGATGCTGCCGTCGGATGTAGAAATTCCGAGGGTTGATGTATAAAATCTGCATGGATTTGGCAAGCTTTGCATTTTCTTGCATATTCAATGGCATCTGATACCATAGTTGGCCAATAATAACCCATCCGTCGAATACGATCTTGAAGTTTTGGCCCAGGTTGATGCGCTCCACAAATTCCATCATATGCTTCACGAATAACTTGTTGGGCTTCATCACCAGCAATGCACCGAAGGAGTAAACCATCATAAGCTCGACGATATAAGGTCTTTGTTGTATGATTGTAATAGAATCTGAGTGATCGTCGTCTGATAGATGCTGCCTCACTCGGATCATCCGGAAGAATATCATATAATACGAGATCTAAGAAAGGAAGTCTCCAATCTTTATCCGTATTCTGATTCTCAGTCGAGTTACTGAAGATGAATTCCATGCTGGAATCGGATGAAGATGACATCGATTTACGACTGAATCCAAATCCTCTTGTTGTGTTGACGTCATGAGATGTTGATTCTTCAATGTCAACTGGAAGTCCTAGAGTCAGGTTATTTTCAAGATGAAATAATTCTCGATTACGAACAACGATCATTTGTTGCCGTCTGATTGGGATAGCCAGCACCGCTGCAAGATTAGCAAGGGCATCAGCTTCTGCGTTACATGCTCGCCTAACATGTTCAATGAAGAATTCCTTAAATGATGAGGCCATAGATATGGCTATTTTATGATAAGGAACCAGATCTTGATGGCGAACTTCATAAGTACCCCTGATCTGATTGACAATAAGTTTAGAGTCTCCATACGCCTCCAAATGTTGAATATTCAGATGTTTAGCGAGTTGAAGACCAATAAGTAATGCGTTGTACTCAGCTACATTGTTTGAAGACGGCTGATCGAGAGAATAAGCTCTTTGGATGGCAAGACCTTCTGGCGATACAAGAACAATTCCAACTCCAACAATAATATCGCCATTAGGACCAATTCTTGATGCTCTATCAAAGAATAGACGCCAAGTAGGATCTTTTTCAGCAATTTGATTTGAATCTAGGACTTCATCTGGGATTTTATCATAGAGTTTTGAATTTTCTAGAATTGAGTGAGCAGCCAGAAAATCAGCTAAAGCTTGTCCTTTGACTGATTTCTGAGGAATATAGTGCATGTCATACTGAGCAAGTAGGATTCCCCAGTTAGCCAATCGAGAATTCAAAACACTGGGTTTCTTCATCATGATCCGTATAGGATTGATCTTGGAGATGACATGAATAGTCTGGCCAATGATATAATGACGTGTCTTTTGGACAGCAAACATCAAGGCTAGACATTCTTTTTCAACCGGTGAATATCGAGGTTCAGCTCCGGTCATAGTGCGGCTGAGATAATAAATGGCTTGTTCATGGCCATTTTGATTCTTTTGAGCGAGTAATGCACCCAATGAATGACTCATTGCTCGAGTATAGAGGAGGAACGGTATTCCTGAGACGGGAGGTACCAATACTGGAGGGCTCATCAGATATTGTTTTATATTATCGAATGCTTTCTGACATTCATCATTCCAGACAAAAGAGACACCTTTCTTCATAAGTTTGTTGAATGGTCTGCAGCGTCCTGATAAATTAGAGATGAATCTCCTGATATAAGCGATTCTTCCTTGAAATCTTCGTAGCTCTTTTAAGGTGCGTGGAGGACGCATCTCTTGGATGGCTTTGATCTTCTCGGGATCCACGTGTATACCTTTAGAGGTAATGACGAAGCCGAGAAATTTACCACTAGAGACGCCTAAGAAGGACTTAGTAGGGTTCATCTTTAATTGATGCTTACGCATTAGATCAAATATAGTCTTCAAATCTTGGATATGATCCTCCTTTTGTCGACTTTTGACTGCAATATCGTCAACATAGCATTCGACTGTTTTCTGCAAATGTTCACGGAATATAGTGCTCATAGCTCGTTGATAAGTTGCTCCTGCATTCTTGAGACCGAATGGCATAACTGTATAACAGTATGTACCAATCGGCGTTCTGAAAGAAGTGTGCTTCTCGTCCTCTGGGGATATTTTGATCTGATTGTACCCAGAATACCCGTCCATGAATGACATTCGTTCAAATCCACAGGTATTATCAACCATGACATCAGTGATTGATAGAGGGAATTCGTCTTTAGGACATGCCGCATTGAGATCGCGGAAGTCTATGCATACTCTGATCTTGCCAGTCTTTTTAAGAACAGGAACAATATTGGCCACCCAATCGGGATGTTGTTCTTCTCTAATAAATCTAGAGGTAATGAGTTTATTGACTTCAGCTTCAATTGCATCCATGATGTCTGGACGAAATCGTCGCTGTTGTTGTTTGACCGGTTTAGCATTCGGCAAGATGTTGAGTTTGTGAGTTGCAATCTGTGGATCAAGACCTGGCATATCTTCATAACTCCAAGCAAAGACATCAATGTATTCACGAATGAGTTTGATCATGTCTTTCTTATCAGTTTCTGAAAGACTTTCACTGATGAATATTGGTTTGGGAGATCCCTCTTCACCAACATCTATTTGAACAAGTTTATCTTCAGTCGGAGGTTCTTTTTGCTCGAAACGGAACTCCCATTGATTATCTAATCTTTAGGCCCACTGTTCTGATTCAGGTGAGATTTCAAACTCTTTTTCGTCTTCATCACTTTCTTCAGAATGGTCAATGGAAACCATATTGGAAGACAGAAAGTTGCAATAGAAGTCACCGATACTCGTATCGGAATCCCAAGAAGTGGTACTAGAAGAATCAGATCTCTTATCTTCGTCAGACTCAGGATCTTCATGGATAATGTTGATGAAAGGAGTAGGAGCAGTATAACCCAATCCGCATTTTGTCCTTCCATATTTCAAAGGAGGAATCCGGACAGGCATTTTTCTTCCTTTTCCATTATTGAGGCCAGTCCTGAAGTCATAGCCCATATTTTTGATGATGTCTCTAGATTGCTGACTATAACGACATAGTTGTAATCTTCCAGTATCATCATTTTTGTCATCATCTTCAAGATCAGAAGGATTTTGAGGCCCTTTGTAGAAGAATATTGGAATGTCTCCTGGCTTTCTGCTGGGAATTAGAAAGTATAAAGATTGTACAGGTTCTAGAGATACATCTGTATGAACAGTCTGTACAACTTCTATGGTTATTGTGTTCAAGTCATCTAACAGATGTAAATAACTATGAACATAATTACACACATCAACGTACTGCAAAGGTGGAGACTTTTCATTAAATGTAAAAGCAGCAATATTTATATTGGGAGAAGGCTGAGCCTTAGAGATTTTAGCCAAGTCAATGACTAAAGGGGGAGAAGAAGAAGAAGCTTTGTTTCGATTAAGATCGATAACAAATGGCTCAGAAGAGGTGAGCTCCCTTGAAGTTTGAGATGAAAGAGTAGTCCGCCCTCCAACTGGAATTAGCAGAGTATCTTGTGAAGGTACAGGAACTGTAGTACGCCCACTGATAGGAATGATCAGTGTATTTTGAGTAGATGACTGAGGTAACGGAGAGATCCGTCCACTCACTGGAATGATGAAAGAATCTTCTCCAGAGGATTTAGGAGATTGTTGCTGAGTAGTTCGACTTTTAACAGGGATTATTAAAGTCTCACTTTGTGCATCTTCTTTCTCCATAGCTTGTATGATCCTTGTATACTCTTCTTTGTACATTCGGGAATCGTTGAAATAAGCTTCAACCCCATAGAAGGGATTTATATCAGCAACTTCTTTTTGTACTCTTCCATTCTATCAATGTATTTAAAACATTGATGAAGAGTAGAGGGCACCACATTATTTTCATGAAGAAAGGGCCTCCCCAGAAGAAGATTATAGGATCCCGCAATCTCGATCACATAGAAAGTGACTTTAGATCTGAAATCGCCTATCTGAAGCTTCAGATGAATCTTTCCCAAAGGCTCACTTCGGCTTTGATTGAATCCCAAGATAGTAGTAACCGTCTTGGAGAGCTTGTGAAGAGGGATTTTTAATTCATCCAACAAACTCTTTGGCATTATGCTTATAGCAGACCCTGGGTCAATGAGGATACGATCTATCTTCATCGTATCAATATAACCAGTGTAGTAGAGAGGTCGGTCATGTCGATTATCCTCCAGTAACATGTCGTCTTGTGTAAAGGTGATATTTGGGATAATCTCCAGTACACTGTTGCAATATAAGCAAGTGGCAGGTTCCGCATCCGGCTTCTTCAATTGTGCAAGACAAGAGTCAGCTTGTAGAAGTGATTCACTTAACGTCTCCCGAGTTTCTTTAGAAAGACGTAGAAGTTCAAAGAGGGACATTCTAGCTGGAGTATTAGCAAGTTGAGCCAAAATGTCGAAGTTGTAAGGCTTCTGAAGTCCAAGAGGAGAAGACTTCTTGATTGGCTTATCAAACCGAGCCTGTTGTTTGCCTTTCTCCAGAGCCGTAGGCTTGGGAGGAACAGGTTCAGTGGATGATTCTTCTTCAGGAGGAACATTAGGAGCATCTTTAGCATCTGAAGGGATATCAGTAGGATCTTCAGGATTTTTTAGAATAATCCTTTAGGTAAGGTTTCCCTGTTCGAGTAGCACTAACAAGTGCTTCTTCTTTTTCTTTTGGCTCTGTGTCAGAGGTAGACCCAAGAGAAGTCATATGACATGACTTGATCTTTCCAGCCTTCTTGGATTTTTGAGAAGAAATCTTTTGAGGAGAAGGCGATTCAAAATCTGCCACTAGATCAGGATGGATCCACATGATTTCTCCTGTTTCCAAAGTGATTGGCACTAATCCTTCAGACTGTGGAGAAGGAAGATTCACTATGTCAAGAGTTGCCTTGGGAATGGGAACAATCCCACTTTCAAGGAGTTGAGGAGGGAAATCTCCAAATTACATAGAGACGACGTTGGAGGTGACGGTCTTCTCTTTTGGAGTAAGAGAGATAGCTCCAGATTTAATCATTTCTTGGATCTTTCCTTTCAATACATAACATGTACGAATTGTATGACCCAGCATTCTGTGATATGGACAGTATTTGGGATGATCTGTCTTACCAGCTTCATCAGGTTTCTTGATCTCTGGTAATTGTATTTTATTACCTTTCAGCAGACATTCAAAGATACCAAGGACATCGTCGTCATCAAAAGAATATTCTTCTCTGGGGCGAGGTGTTCTTGATTGTTGATTTGTAGAGGCAGGAGTTTGAACATTTGATGCATCTTTGCTCTGAAGATTAACTTCAAGAGTTTCTTTTCCTTTGCGAGCATTATTTTTATTGTTAGCACCTTGTCCTGTTTCTTTAGGAGTCATCTGCACTCCTAAACATTTGAAGGTTTCAGCACTGATTTCTGCAGCTTTGGCACTGACTATGAAGGAAGGCCAATCTTGAAATTGAGTGGACCCTGTCCACATACTGATGATTGGCAACAAGTTTGATTTGCATGTGTCAATGGTGACAGCATCAGGAGTTCCAAGAGGCATCTTCAGAGCTTCTCTTCGAAACCGTTCAATGTATTCCTCTGTAGTTTTATTATTTTTCTGCTTGATTCTAATAAGAGCAGACATAGTCATGTCATTAAGCCCTTCATAGAACCTTTCAAGAAACATCTGTTTGAAACCAGCAAATGAGGTAATACTCCCATCTGGGAGACTCCTATACCATTCATAAGCCGTTTCCTTGAGACATCCAATAAATACCCGAGTAAGGAGGGCATCACTTGGTTGCAGTTGATCAGGCATCACTTCAAAGTGATTGATAAACTGACTTGGAGAAGTGGTTCCATCATAGAATGAGATAGTAGGAGGCTTGTATTTAGGAGGATATGATACTTGCTTCCATTCTATCGGATAAGGCTGCTTGATGCCTAACCTTTGTAAACCATCCTTCTGTTTGAATGCCTCGAATGAGTTTTGAGATTCTTCAATTCTTCAGAGGCAACTCCCGAAGATTGTGGAGTTGTGGCTTGTAGAGAATAGTTGGGAGGAGGAACAGCATTATAAGCACTATCCCCAGCTCCAGAGAGACTAGGATTTGGTTGAGCTGGTCCAGGAGTATTGGATTGTACTGCTGGAGGAACTTGTACTGGACTTATATCAGTATCAACTGGTATGGCATCTGATACAGTCTGTCAATTTTGCAACTGAGCTGTCATGAGTTCATACATCGACTTTATTGTGTCAGTCATAGACTTCATTTGCTGTTCCAAAGAAGCAATTCTTTGATCTTGAGGAGTCAAGGAAGAAGAAGGTTCATCAGTATTCCCATCAACCATGTAAGTCGTGACTGTATGAGGGATTATTGATGAACTAGTAGATGTTGTATGCTCTGAATCATTGCTTCGTGTATCAAAGTCAACTATAGGAGAATTACCCCCAGTAGGAAGAGGTGGGAAGTTAGATTCTCCAAGAAATTCAGAATCAATTTCAGGGATCAAATTTCTTTGACTAGAAGCCAGGACTCTTGCTCTTCTGTTTCTATATACTCCATCTGGACTATCAACTCTACCCTCGGTGTCCCGAGAAGTCATGTTGACAGAGGCAAACAAAGGCTCATCTTCATCAGGCATAGGTTCATACTGAATCCTATTGAAGACAGACTGTCGTTTATTTTGACATCTGCATTGTATTGTGACTCTTGGCTGGAAGTCACATTCATGATCACCATGGTCTTGAACTGTTGATTCACATCTGCACTGAATTATGACTCTTGGATAGAAGTCACATTCAGCATGTTCCTTTGATATAGAATTACTCCTTCTCTTCTGTTGAAGATTTTCCCGTAAATCTGTTTGTAAAGATTGAGGAGTATACTTCCTGTTCTTGGGTCTTGATAGCTCTTGATTATACAAAGAGTGATTAATGTGAGCCACATAATTTCTTGCATACTCTGCATCTGGATCTTTTATCTTCATATCCAATTGGTATGGTTTCTTAACACCAGAAGTGCTGAGTTTTGTTCTTAAATCAGTGGAAGGTAACACATTAATTTTGGAAACATGAAGTTTTCCTTCCATTGATCTGGATATTTGCAGAGAAGGAAGAGTTGAACCACTCCTTTGATTAGGAGTTGGTAACAGACCCTCTTTAATGGACAGATTCTGTGCCCAATTTGAAGAAATCAAAGAAGAAGACATTAAGGAATGTTTCTTCTTAGACTCATTCAGATTTTGAGACATAGAATGTCCAGAAGGAAGAGTAGTCAAAAGACCATCTCCTTTCCTTTGACTAACAAAAGTATCAGTCAAAGCTGTTCCTGAAGTAAAAACTACAGGAGCAGAAGAAACAACTAAAGAGTTATTCCTTTTCGAAGGGACTTTGTGTGGAAGACCACCCCCAGTTCTAGTAGAACTCGGTGAAGAAGAAGAGATAACTAAGGAGCTATTCTTCTCTGATGAAATGCACGCTGAAACAGACTTGGTTAAAGAACCAGAGCTGTTAGCGTGATTTTTTAGAATTACACGCTGGAACAGATTCGGCTAAGGAGCCAGTACTGCCAGCGTGACTTTTGAATGTGGGATTGCACACTGGAATAGATTTGTCTAAGGAGCCAGTACTGTCAGCGTGACTTTTAGAGTTGAATTTGCACGCTGGAACAGATTCGGCTAAGGAGCCAGTACTGTCAGCGTGACTTTTAGAGTTGAATTTGCACGCTGGAACAGATTCGGCTAAGGAGCCAGTACTGTCAGCGTGACTTTTAGAGTTGAATTTGCACGCTAGAACAGATTCGGCTAAGGAGCCAGTACTGTCAGCGTGACTTTTAGTTACTGTCATCTTCGAGCGCACAAGAGTGTGCGTGCTTGCAGTGGAGTTCTTGCCAGTGTTAGGAGTAGACACTGTGGCAGAGACTTCACCATTGACTGCCAACTGATTCTTAGGGACATAGACAGAGTGTCCCTTCGACTTGGCAGTGATGATGGAGGCTGGAGTGGGCTTGCCACCCTTAGCCCGCTGTATTTCTTCATAGGCGAGTTGATCGAATTTGATCGTCATCACCTTCTTCGTCGAGCCGATTGACGAAGTGTCGTATTGAGTTGTTACCATCTCAGAAGAGGAGATGGTTTTCCCCAGCAGAGTCGCCAATTTGTTTTCCATAAAGAAATTCTCTTTATTTGTTGTGTTTCTGGGAAAATTACAACTGTAGGAATCCGATCTAGAAGACGATCGCTTTATCCCTTGGACTATGCGAAGAAGAAAAGCTCTCAAAATTTTGACAGTAGATATCAATGTATCTGTACAATGAATGAGAAAAAGAACTCTATTTATAGAGTCAAAACAGTAACTGAAAAGATAACTACCTCACCACTGGTGCACTTGAAAAGTCACGCAGACTCTAAACACACGCAGGGTTAATGAGTAGTTACTGGACGTGGCCCGTAACTGTTGGACACATGGCATCAGTGCATGGTTGTGTGCAAGTTACTGGGCACGCGAGAGAGAGAGATTGGTGGCATGGCTGCCACGTACTCCAGTTGAAATAAAATCCACGCTGACTTGCTGAAGGCAAAAAATCTACGCAGATTCGTTGACGCAGACTCGTTGAAGGCGAAATCCACGCAAGCTTTGAAGAAGAATACTTCAGAATTCATGCAGGCTTTGAGAAGAATAACTCAAAAGTCACGCAAACTTGAGGAAGGAGAAGGTTCAGAATCCACGCAAACCGCCAGCTGTCTTGATTTGGCACGCTTCGTCTGACACAAAATCTCTAACATTGATTATATTGTCAGTCGCATTAAATGAAGATAAGACCCAAAGTCACGCCAACTTGGTGAAGAGTGAGTCTTGCTAAGGAAGATTTCGAAAATCACGCAAAAGACGGCTGTGATCTCTCGAGTTCTGTGCATATGTGGCATACTAGGAGACGTTTCTCGACTGTTGTGTTGTCAGTCATTATGATTCTGACGTATGGCTGAGCTGTCTCTGCGTGACTTCTAAAGGAGATGGCCAGGCAGAACTTAGCGTATCTTTTGTGCTGCTTCTTGGATCACTCTGCGTGACTTGTTCTGATCAACTCAGCGTGACTTCATTTTTGAGGCCTACAATTAGTTGAGTGAATGGTCTGCAGCATCCAGACAGATTCGAAATGAATCTCCTGATGTACGCAAGTCGACCTTGGAATCCTCGTAGCTCTTTTAGGTTGCATGGAGGACGCATTTCTTGAATGGCTTTGATCTTCTCGGGATCCACGTGTATACCCTTAGAGGTAATGACGAAGCCAAAAAATTTGCCACTAGAGACACCCAAGAATGACTTGGTGGGATTCATTTTGAGTTGATGTTGGCGCATAAGATTGAAGATAGTTCTCAAGTCTTGGATGTGATCTTCCTTTAGACGACTTTTGACGGCAATATCGTCGACGTAGCATTCGACAGTCTTGCGCAGATGATCTCAAAATATGGTACTCATGTCTCGTTGGTATGTTGTACCAGCGTTCTTGAGATCAAATGGCATGACAGTATAGCAGTAGACTTCGCGAGGAGTGCGAAAAGAAGTATGCTTTTCGTCTTCAGGATTCATCCGAATCTGATTATATCCGAAAAATCCGTCCATAAAAGATATTCTTTCGAACCCACAGGTGTTGTCGATCATGACATCCGTGATAGGGAGAGAAAATTCATCTTTTGGAAATGCTTCATTAAGATCCCGAAAATCGATGCAGACTCGAACTTTTTTGATTTTCTTTAGAACTGGGACGACATTAGCTACCCAATCAGGATGCTGTTCTTCTCTGATAAAGCCACAAGCGATGAGCTTCTTGACTTCATCGTCGATTGCGTCCATCATTTCTGGCTTAAAACGCCGTTGTTGCTGTTTGACCGGTTTTGCATTCGACAGGATGTTCAATTTGTGAGTAGCAACTTTAGGATCTAGACCTGGCATGTCTTCATAGCTCCAGGCAAAGACGTCTATGTATTCTTTAATCAGAAGAATTAATTCTTGCTTATCTGCCTCTGGAAGGTTCTTACTGATGAATATTGAACGAGGTGATCCACTCTCTCCTACATCAATTTGAACTAATTGATCTTCAGTAGGAGGTTCCCTTTGTTCGAATCAGAGTTCCCATTGGGTATTCATTCGTTGAGCCCAAGGATCTGTTTCAGAATTTTCTTCAACATCCTCGTCATAGCCTTCTGAAAGTTCGACGGAGACCATGTTAGAAGATACAGTCAATCGATGAACTTGACCGATGCTGGTGTCAGAATCCCATGATCTGGAATCAGAAGAATTAGAGCACTCTTCACTATCAGATTCAGTGGCTGCTGGGGATAATACTGGAAGTGAAGCATATCCGAGACCTCTTTTGGTCCTGCTGTAGTACATCTCTGACTTCCCTTTCGGCACAGCCGTACGGATAGGAGTTTTTCTTCCTTTACCGTAGTTGAGGCCACTCTTGAAGTCGTAACCCATCTTTCAGATGATGTCTTTTGATTGCTGACTGTAACGACGGAGTTGGAGATGGCTCATGTCATTACTTTTGCTATCATCCATATAGCTGAATTGTTGTTCCGGTCCTTTACTAAAAAGTATTGGACTCTCGCCTTTCTTACGAGCGGGAATAATATAATATGAATCTTTTGGATGTTCAAATGAGACTTCTGTTTGAAGAGATTGTACAACTCCCATTGTAAATGACTGAAAGCTATCTAACATATCCAAATAGCACTTAGCATGATAAATGACATCAGTATACTGTAAAGTAGATGCTTTTTCATTGATTTCTACATTTGTATTTACAGCAGGACCTTTAACCTTAGCAGGCTTAGTCAGATTGATTACAAGAGGGGGAGAAGAATAACGTGAAGGAGGATTGACTTTGTTACGATGGAGGTCGATAACAAGCGGTTCAGAGGAGGTGAGCTCCCTTTTATCCTTGTTATGAGATAAATCTATAACAAGTGGCTCAGAAGAGGTGAGCTGCCTTTTTTCCCTGTTACAACGTAAGTCTATAACAAGTGGCTCAGAAGAGGTGAGCTCCCTTTTATCCTGATCATCATCAGTTGGTTGCTTCTGGACTGGCAAGTGAATAGCCAGTGGCTTGGAAGACTGAGGACGAGCAATACGCCCTTTGACAGGTATGATGAGGGTGTCATTAGGCACTGTTTCGTGTTCTTCTTCAGTGTCCAGAGACAGGACAACCTTCATGAACTCATCTTTGTATATACGTACGAGCATCGTTGCAGTATGCTTCGACGCTTTTGAAAGGATAGAGATCAGCAACCTCCTTTTGAACCTCTCTATTGTCATCAACGTATTTGAAACATTAATGGAGAGTCGAAGGAACAATGTTATGCTCATGCAGAAACGGTCTTCCCAACAAAGATTGCCTATTTGGAGTTTTAGGCGAATCTTGCCCAGAGGCTCACTCCTTCCCTGATTGAACCCAAGGATGGTAGTGATTGTACTGGAAAGACTATGCACTGGGATCTTCAATGCATCTAATATTGTCTTCGGTATGATACTGAGAGCAGACCCTGGATCTATCAGAATACGATCGACTTTCATCGAGTCAACATATCCTGTATAGTAAAGAGGACGGTCATACCTATTATCTTCCATCAGCATGTCATCCTGTGTGAAAGTTATGTTTGGAATTAACTCCAACACACTATGACAATGGAGACAAGAGACTGGCTCTGCTTTTGGCTTCTTTAGCAGGGCTAGACAAGTTTTAGCTTGCATGAGAGCCTCGCTCAGAGTTTCCCGAGTCTCTTTTGAGAGGCGCAAGAGCTCGAAGATAGACAACCGGGCCGGTGTATTGGCTAACTGAGCCAAGATATCAAAGTTGTAAGGCTTTTCAAGTCCGAAAGTAGATAACATCTTCAAAGATTTATCGAAGCAGACTTGTTGTTTGCCTTTATCAGCGACCGTCGGCTTGGGAGGAATAGACTCTACAACCGGTGAGGATGCAGTAGGAATATCCTCAGTAGAAGCAAGCTGTACTGGAGCAGGCTCAGAAGAAGAAGTAGGGTTCTCTTGAGCTTCGGGGTAATCTTTTAGATAAGCCTTCCCTGATCTGGTGCCCAGCAGGATTTCTTCATCAACTATGGGGTCAAAAGACACCATATTGCAAGTCTTTGTCTTGTCCTTGGAGCGGTCTTTCTTCTTGGAGGAAGAGGGAAGTTCAAATTCTGAAACAAGATTCGGATGAATCCACATAATCTCGTCATTGTCAAGAGACAAGGGGACGAGACCTTCACTTCGTGGAGGAGGGAGATTCTCGATCTCAAGAGTAGCTTTGGGGATAGGAATGACACCATGCTGTACCATCTGGGGCGGAAAGTCACCAAATTGAACTGAGATCATATTTACGGTAACAGTCTTCTCGTCTTGCTGCAGAGTGACAACACCAGCATTGACCAGCTCTTAAATTTTGCCTTTGAGCACATAACATGCTCGAGTGGGATGCCCAATAAACCTGTGATAAACACAGTACTTAGGATGATCAGTCTTACCGACTTCATCAGGCTTCTTGGGATCTGGAAGCTGGAGCTTGTTGCTTTTGATCAAGCAATCAAAGATGCTTACGGTGTCATTCTCGTCAAAAGAGTACTCTACTTTCGGACGAGGTTTCCTTGGTGGAGGTGCTGAAGGAGTAGAAGTGGACGTAGGGAGAGCTTCGTTGACTGCCAGAGATTCTTTGTTCTTATTCGTCAAGTTGATATTCAAAGTTTCTTTTCCCTTGCGGTTGTTCTAGCGATTACCACCACCTGTTGTCTAGTGTTCATCCCTGTCGGGGTTAGACATTTGTACCCCTAGCTGCTTGAATTTGTCGACGCTACCTTCAGCTGCTTTAGCGTTAACAATGAAGGATGGCCAGTCTTGGAACTGAGTAGACCCTGTCCACATGCTGATGATAGGCAAAAGATTTGCCTTGCAGGTGTCTATTGTGACAGCGGCTGGAGTTCCAGGAGGCATTTTCAAAGCTTTCCGACGGAACCTTTCAATGAAACTCTCAGCAGTTTCATTGTGTCTTTGTTTGATTTTATTGAGGGCTGACATAGTCATGTCGTTGATTCCTTCATAAAATCGTTCCAAGAAGATTTGTTTTAGACCAGAGAAGGAGATAATACAACCATCGGGCAAGCTTCTGTACCAATCGTATGCTACGCCGGCTAAACAGCCAACGAATACTCTGGTAAGAAGAGCGTCATTTGGTTGAAGTTGGACAGTCATAACCTCAAAGTGGTTAATGAACAGACTGGGAGAAGTGCTGCCATCAAACAACAAAATTGTTGGGATCTTGTACTTCGGAGGAAATAGGACTTCCTTCCATTCAACTGGGTAGGGTTGCTTGATCCCCAACCTCTACAAGTTGTCCTTCTCTTTGAAAGCTTCGAACTGAGTGCATAGGAGCTTGACAGCTTCATTGGCATCTTCTACTGATGTAGAAGAAGCAGGCTGAATCACAGTATTAGGAGAAGGAACAGCATGATAAGCACTGCCTCCAGCACCTAACTGACTGGGTGTAGGTTGGATCTGTACAGGAGGTACTTGAAGAGATGCTACCCCCAGTCCTGCATTGACAGGCACCGACGATGCTATAATTTTAGGATTTGCAGGAGGTATGGTCGGTGGTACCGTATGCTGGGCCACAATAATGGAATGTATACTTGCAACCATTTCGGCCATGGTCTTCAGCTTGTCTTCCAGCGCAGCTATTCGTTGTTCTTGACTAGCTGAACTGGAAGCATCGGGATTTTCAGTGACAACATAAGCTGTCACTTCTCTAGGTACAGTGGAGGATACTGTCTGTTCCAAACTTTTGCTGTATGCATCGTAGTCGGAGAAAGAACCATCTCCTGAATGAGAAAGAGGAAGATGACCGGAAGGATCTTGAAGATTCCTTTAACCGATTGTGTCTCGGCTTCGGGATCTGGTATGTTGGAATACTCCATCAGAGGATTCTTGGAGTAGATCCAAATACCGTTGGCTTGGCTTGCGAGGCTTGCCGTGCTTGGAGCACTTCCTACCCCCAATGTCTCTGGAAGTCATGTTGACAGAAGCGAACAAAACTTCGTCTTCATCTTCTGACATAGGTTCAGAGTTTGAAAAGTTCAGACGGTCGAAGACAGATCGTCTTATTGTCTGACAACAACACTTGATAACAACCTTGTGGTTACAATGGTGTCCAAGTGGTTGCACTGGGGATGTTGAGATGTTGTCCCATTTTTGCTTGAGGTGTTCTCGAAGATCGGGAACAGCAACGGGACGAGAAAAAGTTCAAGGGATGTGTTCTTTGACAATATTCGAAACATGGTTCAGGTTCTTTAAATGTTTTGTCCCTTGAGTGTTCAGGGAAGTACTCATTTTATTGGTATAGGTGTCTAGATTTTTGATCCTGGAAGTTTGCTTCTGACGTTGGTTGGTCTTCGGCATTGGCTGTTTGCGTTTCACCGAAGTTGGTCGATTGAGATAAGTTCTTAGATCAGCAAACTCACCCCCAGGGGTTTCTGTCTGAGACACCAGTAATTTTCCCTATCTTGAATGGGATATCTGAAGAGTTGGGAGATCTTGGAACTCAGCTACCGGAGTAGGCAGAATACCTCTCTGATCAGTACACTTTCCTTTGGCAAGGAGGGAAGAATAATCCTTGTGAGAAAGGGTTCTTGTACTGACTGGTGCTGGAGCACGTTCAGATTGATCTTCTACGGTAAAAACTGAAGAAGACTGATAAAAGACCAAAGGGCCTTTTTTTTTGTTTTATGAAGAAGGGTTAGCTAAAGAGCATTTCCCTCTGTTGTCTTCCAAGTCGTGGGACGAGAAAGTTTGAGAAAAGACCAAAGGGCCTTTTCTTTTGTTCTAGGGAGGAGGAGAAATAGCCAACAGACTACCTCATGTGGATTGCGCAGGAGCAACAGGGTGTTTGAGAGGAGGAGCAGAACTTTTTCCCTTGCTGTGGGAAGAGGAGAGATTATCCAAAGGGCTGTCTCTCTTAGATTGCGCTGGCGCAGTTTGTGCATGGATTTATGGCGTACTGGCAGGTTGCGCATGAGTGACTCTGGCAGAAAGTCTTCTGACTTCAGTCACAGTGGCTTGCGCAGCAGGAGTCTTGTTGCCAGGGTGCTTGAGTTGCACTCTGGTTGCTGGAGTGGTGGATTATGCAGGCAGAGTGGCAGTCAATTGCAACAGAGGAACAGGAGTCTTGCACTTTGATAGGACAGCATATGAAGTGGTTTGTGCACTGGCAAGGGAAGCAGCATACTGTGCATGAGCAGTAGCATCAGACTGCGCAGCAGAGACAGCAGTCTTGGGAATAGAGGCAGTGGACTGCACAGCAGGCTGAGCAGCAGAAGTAGTGGATTGCGCAACAGTCTTGGGGACCCATACTGGATGAACTTTGCTCGTGGCAGAAGTTGTTGCCGTACGAGGGGTGGTCCTGGAGTTGATCATCGCCTCGTAGGTCGTCTGGTTGACCTTTACAACCAGCGTCTTCTGCGTCTTTCCGATAGACGCAACGTCACATTGAGTTGTCACTTCCTCGTCGGAGGAGAAAGTCATCCCCAGCAGGGTCACCATTTTGTTTGCAAAAACAAAAGTTGATCTTTATTTCAACAAACTTTGTAAAGAAGATTACAAGAATTCTGGAAAAGTATAACTATAGGAATCCGATCTGAATGACGATCGCTTTATCCCTTGGACGATGTAAACTTTGAAGATGATAGCCTCTGAAGAATGCAGCAACACTTTGGCAAGAACTCCTGATCTCTGTTGATGATTCTGATCTCTGTGTGTGTGTATATGATCCCCTCTAGGAAGGACTTGAAACTCTATTTATAGAGTTCTGGAAATAACTAACTTTTCGTTATTCTGACTTGTGCAGGTTGGATTGCGCACACTTTGGATTGTGCAGGCAATGAACTGCGCAGGCATTTACTTGATCGTGGCCCATCTGTATATGATGCGTGGCATTGTTTGATTGAAATGTGCTTGATCATATACAGACGGTTGCCACATGGTGAGTAATTGATGGCATGAAGGCCACGTGTACATTGTCAGTTATCTTGATGGAGTACGCCACCTGAATTGTGCTGGCTTCGGATTGTGCTGGGATAGACCGTGCTGGGATGGATTGCGCTGCAGGCAGATTGTGTTGTATGTACAGCTATCCTCCAGCGCTGTACTGCACGATAAACGAACAGTTTCCTCGTTTTTCGTATTGTCAGCTGTCAGAAGATCTGATTCTCTGTCAGGTAATGATGACGAGGCCATGTCAGCTCGCGCACTTGGATGAGTGCGTAGTTCAGCCTGCGCAATCGAATTATTGTGCAATCTGTCTTCTGCGTAGTTCACTTGAAGGATGTATAATTTGATTTTCATAACTTCTTTGATGGGTGCAACTTGATTTTTAGGACCTACAGGTATGTCATTCACACACTAAACACATAGAAATACATCACCATTTTTTGCATAATCACTAACAACATGGGGATATCTGCTTAAAATTTATTGACCCAAATCATCAACTAGTAGACATATTCACAAAACCACTAGCTGAAGATCGTTTTAACTATCTGCGTCGAAAGTTAGGCATATTTAATTTTCAGAGTCATAATACGTTATGATTAATAAAAATACTTAAAACTTGATATTCAGCGATTTATTAATTGAAGTTATTTTTGATACAAGCCAAAAGGGTCCTATCAACAAGGCATAAAAGCCTAAGCGACACGGTGCCAAGTGTCTTCGGACTACCGCTAGCTGGGATCCGGCCCCTACAGCTAACCCGAGGTGATGAATATTAATTAAATCAAAGAGCTAAAAGTTTGTGAGTTATTTTTATAATTCATTACTCATAAATGACATAAAATCCAAGTAGTCGAACTCAGACCGAGTTCTGATCGAGTTCAGGCTGAACTCTGTGGGGTCATTTTTTACAAACAACAGCGAACCAGCGCCCCCTCTCTCTCTCTTCTATTCATCTCCTTCAACCTTCGAACAGTCGCCTCTAAACCCTAAAACTCTAACCTTAGCTTTTAGAAAACCCTCTCCAAAGCCTCAAAAACCTAATTTCTTGGATCTAAGGGCTCTAGGAAGCGTTCTCTACCACTTTTTGATATCCATTAAGGTATATATCTACCGTTTCCTCTTCAATTTTTTATGGCTTCTAGAATTCCTAAGAGGAAGAAAGCTAGAGACACGACTTCATCTTCCACTTTGGAGTATGAACTGGTTAATATGTTCAGTCTTGCTCATCCCGATGATGAGAGGACTTTGACTTATCCCTCTTTTTCTCTTCCAAGAGATCAATCTCTTGGTTTACCCATTTTAGGTATCGAAAAATTTGCCCGGGAAAAGTCATCAATTTTACTGTCCTCTCGGAGTATACTACTACTTTTGAAAACCTAGGACTCCAAGAATTTCTAGAGACTTTCACTCTATCTATAACAATAAAGTCTGCATGTTTTATTGCAACATGCAAGAAGCATACTGCAGTCGGCAGTATTCATTCATGTATCAGCGACAAGGAATTTGAATTTAGTTCTGAAGACCTGAGCGAATATTTTCTTATGCCGGATAATGGTGACGCTCTAGTCGATATTAATAAAGTTCAATTTCCTGCTGATGTGACTCTTGAATCCTTCAAGGTAGCATTGATCCATCCGAGTCGGGTTCCCCGGTCACGGTTGTATGCACGTCACCTCAACTAACACTTCTACGAACTCCATCGTATTATCTATTCATCTCTGGTACCTTAGACGGGATTCACTGATGAGATCACGCTCTTAGAGCTATCTGCTTTGTGTCATATCCATTTTAGGGTTTATTTCTTTCCCCAAGACTATGGTAGCATCTATGATAAGCTGTCAGCGAACAGGCCGAAACCTTCTTTACCATATACATCTGGCGGTCATCTTCCAGAAGTTTGACATCGATCTAGATATGTGTCCTATCTCTGGAATGCCTTTAGAGCACTTTAGGTCTAGGAAGTTCCCTCACCCTACTGGTGATGCTCCACCTCCACCTCTACCTGCTTCAGCTACAGCACCAGCAGACGCTCCAGCCCCTGCAGCTCCAGGCCATACCATTGACGAGCTGCATCAGAGGTTCAATGCTTTTGTCACTCTCTAGGGACAGCAGCATTAGAACTATCTAGCTCGTTTTGGAGACGTTGAGTATCGCCACATTTCTCAAACCCAGGTCTTGAAAAATACGATAGCTGATATTCAGTGGATGATGGCATATCATCTCATTGTACCGATGACCATCCTCCGTCACCCTGGTTTCTGTAATGCCTGTTGTCCGTATTACGTATTTTAGAATATGTGTATATATTTTATCTTGTATTGCATGATTTCTTGCTTAGTTTTCTTCATGGCTTGGGTTATTCTTGGTTCTGGTTGGCTTGGTTCGGTTTGGGATTGCTTTGGTTCATCATGGACCAAAGGGTGAACCCCCTACCTATCACCACCACTACCATTTATTAACCCATTCTTCTTTCTCTCTCTTTATTACTCTTCTTCCATTTACTCCTTCACCTACCAGAGAGAGAGAGGTCTAAGCAAGTGCAACTTGCTTCATGGAGGAACTTAAATTTTAATACTTCATTCTCTTCCTTACAACATTTTAACTTACTTTATTACTTGGCATTTCCACTTTCCATGGCTAGATTCTTGTAGATCTAAGCTTACTTTATTTTCAGAATTCTTGGGTTTTGATCTACTTAATCTTGTTATTTCTGAGTTTTGATGGTTCTATGTTTTAGAGAATCTTGTTCTGCCCCATTTTGACCTATGGAAGTTCGAATTTGGGCTCCGGATGATGGAGTTATGGAGCTTGAGGACTTGGCTATCATGGTATTCTTCTTCTCTAAAATTTTGGAGAAGATGAACTGTGCTGACTTGACCGCATGAATAATTCATGCGGCAAGTGTTCTCTTCAGCCGCATGGCTGGAAGTACTTTAAGCCGCATGAGACGTTATCCGTTTAGCCGTATGCGCCATTCCCGATGGCCGCATGGGACCCCGCTTCTCCAGCCGCATGAATGCTCTGACTTAGCCTCATGCGCCCTCTCTTCCCGCTGGCCGCATGGGACTTTACTTGACCCAACCGCATGAGAACTTCTTTCCGAGCAGCATAAACTTGGTCCACTTGTAGCCGCATAGGCGCATGACCCCGCTAACCGCATAAGCGCATGGCTTCGCTCATGTCCCTGCCGTATGGATTGTTGCCTCAGCCGCATGTGCTTCCCTCTTTTCGTAGCCGCATGGACTGTTCTTCTCCTGCCGCATGAGCTTGCCTTTCTCTCAACCGCATGAACGCAATTCATCTCAGCCGCATGGTTGCATGCGCCCTCTCTTCTCGCTGGCCGCATGAGGACTGATATCCTTAGCCGCATAGGCTTTTCTTTATCAGCCGCATGCGCCTGACCCTATTGAGCCGCATGGGCTGTTCCCTCCCCAGCCGCATGAGATCATTCCTGGACGCATGTGCCTGAGCCGCATGGCTCCCTATAGCTCTGTGTTTTATTAATTGCCCATGTCTTATAACCCCTTTATTGTATATTTTTATGCCCATTTTATATCCTTACGTCTTTTGTCCTGAACTTGATAAATCATGATTTGATTGATATGATTGAAATGAAAATTGTACATGACATGGTGTGACAAGGAACTAGCATGACACGACAGTGACCCGTAGTGGTGCACTCCTGACAAGTAAATATGACATGACCTGATAATGACCCGTCGTGGCGCACTCTTGACAAGTACACTCGATATGATAACCTGACATGATATATCTTGATAAGCTGTTGCGACGGCTACCTGACATGACATGACCTGTATAATTAACCTGGACACCGTGGGCGATTGTGCTTGTACAAATAATTTAGTCCTGTCTTGCATCATGTCTAGGAGGGGACTCCTGAGTACCACGGTCAGGAGTACCCATTAAAATGGACTAAGGCTAATAACTAGATTAATACATTAGTCATAAAGAGATCTCCTAGCTACAGACAATCCCGTTACCTGGGCACACCTTGGGATCTGTAGCCTGTCGTCGAGTAGCGCACATTTCCAGCACACTGTCATGTGTTGCACCCTTCAAGCTACCTAAGGGTACATTCGTTTCCTGGACGATGTACCCACCTGAATTCAACTCTGAATCTTTTAACCCGGGTAACCTGGATGGACTGCAGGGCTTGTGGCTGTGGAAGATTCTCACTGCATCTTGCTAGTAACTAGGCCTGTGATAATCCTAGTTAGTTAAAGTATCAAGCCGTAATTCTTGCTTGGCCATGAATGATTGGATGGAGTCTAACCAGTCTAGTCTTGTCCCGATCCTGTTCCAAATTACTGCATGACCTGAATGCCTGTATTTATGTTACCGATAAATGGTAAGAATTCCAAGTTCTGTTCAGACGAAGGGTTACAACTCCGGTCCTTGTTTGGTTTACGGGTTGTAACCTGGTCATCTGAATAGTTCCATGGTTATCTCGTCGTATATCACCCTAATGTACTTTTTTTATTTCCAGTTCTTACTTTTATTTATACTATTGTGCTAATTGATGGTTTTAGTTCCTAAGTGAAGCTTCCTTTGTGGCACTTGCTCTTTCTGGGATCTGACCCAGCTGGTTTTGTATGGCCAGATTTCGAAGCAGCTCCAGAGGATCTACCGACTTTCCAGCCCGATGGTGGCGACCAGGCGTAACCAGGGCAACGAGTGGGTTATTTTTGTTTCTCCCACTCTATTGTAAAAATATTCTTTTGAGGCGTTTAGCCGACGAGCACCTGTTTAGCTCGATTGCACTTACTTACTGTCTGCCTACGGGCTGTAACACGATTAACAGATCCTAGGGTTGATCATGTATAACTAAACTCTTGCTAGTCCTAACATTTTGTAATGACTAGCTTCTTGATCAGCTGAATATGTAATATTTGGGACGCCTTATTATTGTATATTTAATGATCATGCATCTTGTAACTTTTATTTACTTGCTTGTGATTGAGACAATAGGCTTGTTCATGACCTTAAGAGACTACTGGCTTGTAGTAAACCCTCATGTATCTAGACAGCCGTAACCGTATAGCGAGATGGAAATCCATTTCAACATACGTAGCTGGCTATGTCTGCCCCCGCTCTCCAGTATTCTGGTTCTGGGGCGTAACATGGTTTAAGTGGTGGCCCATGCAGGTCTTGTAAATCAAGATGTGTGAGGGTTTACCAAATAGATGTCTCAATCAGTATTCGCCCTTGATCTCTGCTCATATCTTCTGAATCCCTGGATTCTTGTCCTGATCATATGCTTGTATCATTGATCTGTCCTGGTCCTTCCTTATTGTTCCCCATGTCGTCTTCTTCAGCGGCATCATTCCTGGACATGTCGATCAGCAAGGCGGAGCACTTCCCGCGGATCAGCAGCAACCCGGAGATCAAGCCCAGCATTCCGGAGTAGCCTCTAGAGTCGTGCCTTCTGATAGAGAGCCACCAGTTCAACCAGTTCAGCCTGCCGAGCCTGATGATGGCACTTTGGTAGGACTCGTCAGGACCTTAATAGCTTTCCAAGATCGCCGAGGAGATGCCTTGCACCAGGCAGTGACGGATGCTTTGACCATGGGCAGTCATCAGGGTAACAGCGCGGCCAACAGCTTCAAGCGCTTGAACCCTCCTTTCTTCGACGGTAGTGAAGATGCTATCGCAACATATGCCTGGCTTCAGAACAGAGGTGATTCTAGAAGCATCCAGGACCCCAGAGAACGAGAAGGTAGCCGTGGTGCGCCTGCAGTTATTAGATCTTGCCCGCAGCTGGTGGGCGGCTCAGGCCGTTGAACTAGCATCACCCATTACTTGGGCGGTATTAAGAGAGAGATTCCAGACCAAGTATTTTTATGCTGTAGCTCGGTATGATCTACAGACGAGGTTCACCAATCTGAAGCAGATGGGTAGGACGGTCGATGGGTATGCGGCCGAGTTTTCGAGACTCAGTCGGTTTACTCCCAACTTGGTGGCAACCGAGTATGATAGAGCCTAGCGATTTCAGCAGGGGCTTCACCTGGAGATTCTATTGGCAGTTGAGCAGTTTGAGCATCAGACTTTTGATGCAGTCTTGAGAGCAGCTAGGAGGCATGAGTATACCTCCCAGAGGATTGTGGATAGGGCCGGAGGTCGGAAGAGATCCCACGGCCAGATGAATCAGTCTTCAGCCCCAGCCCCGACAGCCAGGGCTTTGACTATTGGAGCTCCGAGGCGGGCGGCCTCAGTAACGTCGGTTCAGCATTCAGCCCCAACGTACCCTCAGCAGCAGAAGTAGAAGCAGTTTTCCGTAGTGGGATGTTCTCATTGTGGGAAGCCAGGCCATGTAGTGGCAGAGTGCCGTAGGGCACAGGGATTATGCCTGGCTTGTGGAGCAGCAGACCATAGGGTTGGATCTTGCTCGAATAGGGGAGGTTCATCATCGTCCAATCTTTCTAGCTCTTCGGTGAGAGGACCAGCTCCGGTCCAGCAGCAGCAGTATCCATTGCCGAGGCCCTTGCCGCCTCAGTCCCAGGTATTCCAGCAGCAGAACCCCCAACAGCATGTTCAAGCCCAAGTACAGAGTCAGAATAGGCAGTGAGGACTTCAGCAGAGGGGACCAGCACCCCGAGGGCATGGTCAGGCTTTGGTGATGACCGCAGAGGAAGGATTGGCACCATGAGAGGTAGTGGCAGGTACTATTCTCGTCAACTCCTTTCTAGCTTCAGCTTTATTTGATTCTGGTGCGTCACATTCTTTTATGTCTGTACGATTCACGACACGGATAGGATTGGAGCCGAGTCATTGTCACCCCCATTTCCTGTATTACGTATTTATGCTCGTATTTGATTTTGGCACGTATTTTAATTTTCTCGACTTACGGATTTTGGTTTCTCGTAAATGGGTTTTGGACCATGGCTTGGTTTTATTTTGTGGAAGTTGGTTTGGTTTGGTTCATCATGAGTGGAACACTTTAACCTACACTCTACCCTCAACACAACACAACCACCCTCATTATATCTCCACCAAACTTTCTCTCTCCTCTTTACTCTCCATTAATTTTCTTCTTCTTCCTTCTTCCACACAACTCCCCAACCCATTAGGCAAGTGCACCTTGCCATCAAATAAGTACCACTTTTTATTTGTCCATTAACTAGATTAGGCCATGGAGAACAGCTTTAGAACTTGACATTTTGTGATTTGGAAATTTCATTCTTCTAGATCTAGGTTTTAACTATTTTCGAAAATCCTTGGTTTTGATCTATTAAACTTCGATTTTTGCATATTTTGATGCTTCCATGTGGAAGAGAATTCAATTTTACTCAAGTTAGAACTTTGAAAATCTAGATTTGGTTTTAATTTGGCTAAGTTATGAAGAATTGAAGTTCTTGGTGTTCTTGGACTTGCTCTCGGCCAGGAAGAACAGCCCTCTGCCTTGCGCTTTTTAGCGCATGGCCGATTGCGCACCCCCGGCATGTGCTCCTTAGCGCAAGGCCGATTGCGCAATCACTTGGCCAGTGCTTTGCGCTGCGCTGGATTGCGCTGGCGCAAGCTAGCCATGCGCAAGCCAGCCATGCGCAAAGTAACCCCTGCGCAATCGACCATTGCGCAATCCACCCCTGCACAATCCTCTTGTGCACAACCCATCTGCTGCGCCATCCACTCCTGCGCAGTTGGTACCCTGCGCAGCTCACTCCTGCGCAGTTGGTACCCTGCGCAGCTCACCCTGCGCAGTTGGCCTCCTGGCGCACTTGACTCCTGCGCAATCCAACCCCCTGACCCCTTGCACAAACCATTGGCTCTTGGAGATTTTGTTTTATTTTCTTTAAGCCTGGCTCTTTTATAGTCCTATATATATTGATATTGTATTAGATATTTTACGCCCATTTTATATCCTTACGCCTTTTGTCATGAACTTGATTTTACTTAATATGTTTGGAATGTCTGTTGTACATGGCATGGTATGACAAGGACCTAGCATAACACGACAGTGACCCGTAGTGGTGCACTCCTGACATGACCAACCTGACATGACAGTGACCTGTAGTGGTGCACTCCTAACAAGCACCCTGACATGATTTATCTTGATAACTTGATAGTGGCCCGTGGCGGCGCACTCCTGACTTGACTTGACTTGTAACTTGTAATTAACTCGTATAATCAACTTGACACCGTGGGTGCTCCTGCTTGCTTGCTTGTACAATCCACTTGTCTTGTCTCGCATCATGTCTAGGACGTGACTTCCTGGGTACCACGGCCAGGGACTCGCGCTAAATTGGATTAGGCTAATGATTAGATCAAACTAGAACATGGAGAATTTCCAGTCACAGGCAATCTCGTTATCTGGGCGCTTTAATGGACTTGTAGCTTGCCGACGAGTAGAGCACATTTCCATCACACTGTCATGTGTTGCACCCTCTAAGTCACCTAAGGGTACATTTGTCTCCCGGGCAATGTACCCACCTATAACTCTCAACCCGCGGAAGGATAACTGGATAGTCTGCAGGGCTTGGGACTGGGAGTTTCTCACTTGCATCTTGTTAGTAATTAAGGCTTGTGATAACCCTAGTTAGTTAAAGTAGTAAGCCGTAGTAATTGCTTGGCTGCTTGTGAATGCATGATATCCAGCCTTGTCTAAGTCTTGTCTAGCCCCTGTACTTGGAACTCTTAATCATGATTGTTTTACTTATTTCTAACGATAAATGGGTAGAGACAGTGAGCTATTCAGGCGAAGGGGTACAATCCCAGTCCTTGTTTGGTTTAAGGATTATAACCTGGCTCCCGGAATGGTTCCACGTCCCTAGTCGTTTATCGCCCTGTGTACCTTCCTACTTGTACTTTCTTTTATTCTTTATGTTCTGATATACTGGCTTTTGTTCTTATTTGTGGCCTCCTTTGTGGCACTTGCTCTTTCTGGGGTTTGACCCAGCTGGTTTTGTGTGGCCAGATTTCGGAGCAGCTCTCGAGGATCTACCAAGCTTCCAGCCCAATGGTGACAACTAGACGAAACCCGGGCCAAGAGTGGGTTTTCCTTTTTGTTTCACCCACTTATATGTAAATTTATTCTTTTGAGGCGTTTAGCCGACGAACACCTGTTAGCTCGATGCATATTTACTTACTGTCTGCCTACGGGCTGTAAACATGATTAACAAATCCTAGGGTTGATCATGTATGACTGAACTCTTGCTAGTCCTATCATTTTGTACGACTAGCTTCATGATCATCCAATATGTAATATTTGGGACGCCTTATATATATATATTTGATGCTCTAACATCTTGTAACTCTGTTAATTCCTTGAGATTGAGACAATAGGCTTGACCTTAAGAGACTGCTGGCTTGTAGTAAACCCTGATATCTAGACAGCCGTGACCGTATAGTTGAGATGTATTCTATTTCAATATACGTAGCTGGCTATGTCTGCCCCCGCTCTCCAGTATTCTGGTTCTGGGGCGTGACACGGTTTAAGTGGTGGCCCATGCAGGTCTTGGCATTCAAGAAATGTGATGGTTTACCGAATAGATGTCTCAATCAATATTCGTCCTTGATCTCTGCTCGTATCTTCAAATCCTTGAGAATCTCGACCTGATCACATTGCTTGTATCATTGATCTGTCCTGGTCCTTTCCTTATTGTTTCCTATGTCGTCTTCTTCAGCGGCATTACTCCCGGACCTGCCAACCAGCCAGAGGAAGCTCGACAAGCACCCCAGCGCCAGGAAGATCAAGCTCAGCACTCTGGAGTAGCCTCCCGAGTTATGTTTCCCGGAGGCTCAGAACCTCCAGTTCAGGCAGCTCCGCCCGTTCAACCAGCTAGACAGGATGAGGGACCTTTGGTAGGGCTTATCAGAGAACTACTTGCATCCCAAGATCGACGAGGCGACGCCTTGCACCAGGAAGTTCATGATGCACTAAACCGAGGAGGCCTCCAAGGGAATCAGGCGGCCAATAGTTTCAAGCGCTTGAACCCTCCCTTCTTTGACGGCAGTGAAGATGCGATTGCCGCAGACGCTTGGCTTGAGGATACCGAGGTGGTTCTAGAAGCAGCTAGGACACCTGAGAATAAGAAGGTGGCGGTGGTACGCCTACAGTTGTTAGACTTGGCTCGCGATTGGTGGACGGCTCAGGCCATGGGGTTAGCGGCACCAGTCACTTGGGCGACGGTCAGAGAGAGGTTCCAGACAAAGTACTTCGATGCGGTGGCACGATACGACCTGCAGACCAGATTCACCAACTTAAAGCAAGGAGGCAGGACGGTCGATGGCTATGCGACCGAGTTTTCCAGGCTGAGTAGGTTCGCCCCCACCTTGGTGGCAACCGAATTCGATAGGGCCCAGCGGTTCCAGCAGGGACTGCATTTAGAGATATTATTGGCTGTGGAGCAGTTCGAGCACCAGACGTTCGATGCAGTATTAAAGGCAGCAAGGAGGCATGAGTATACCTCCCGGAGAATTATGGACAGGACCGGAGGCAGAAAGCGGTCCCACAACCAGATGCACCAATCTTCAGCTCCAGCCCCGGCAGCTAGGGGTATAACCATTGGAACTCCGAGGCGGGCAGCCTCAGTGACGTCGGTTCAGCATTCAACCCCAACGTACCCGCAGCAGCAGAAGCAGAAGCAGTCTTCCGCGGTGGGATATTCTCATTGCGGGAAGCCGGGCCATGTAGTGGCAGAGTGTCGTAGGGCACAGGGATTGTGCCTGGCTTGTGGAGGAGCAGACCACCAGATAGGGACCTGCCCGAATAGGGGAGGTCCATCATCATCTAACCTTTCTAGTTCTTCGGTGAGAGGACCAGCCCCAGTTCCAGTCCAGCAGCAGCAGCAACAGCAGTACCCGAGGCCATTGTTGCCACAGGCCCAGGCCTTTCAGCAGCAGAACCAGCAGCAGTTCACCCAGGCTCCAGCACAGAACCGACAGAGGGGTTTCCAGCAGAGGGGACCCGCAGCTAGAGGTCAGGCTATGATGATGACCATGGAAGAAGAAGTTGCACCAGGTAAGGTAGTGGCAGGTACTATTCTCGTCAACACCTTTCCAGCATCTGTATTATTTGATTCTGGTGCATCATATTCATTCATGTCTGCACGATTCGCGACACGGATAGGATTGGAGCCCGAGTCATTATCAGTGAGGCTCAATATACTTACTGGTAATGGTCTTGTGGGAGTAGATCGAGTGTTTTCCTCGTGTCGGATCGTAGTTAGCGGTAGAGAGTTCCCCGCTAGGCTCATAGAGTTCCCTATGGCAGACTATGATGTAGTCCTAGGCATGGATTGGTTGAGGAACCATTATGCTAGGATAGACTGCCATGTTGGCAGAGTTGTCTTTAGTATTCCCGGTGAGCCAGAGTTTTTATTTTCCAGAGGCGCAGTAGAGCCATCTCCTCCAGTATTGCGGATGGCAGTAGCAGCAGTGCAGTTGCCCCGGATAGTTGAAGAGTTTCCAGATGTCTTCCCAGAGAAACTTCCAGGGATGCCACCAGAGCGGGAGATCGAGTTCACCATCGACTTGATTCCCGGGACAGCACCAGTATCAGAGCGAGTCTACAGAATGGCGCCTTCAGAGTTGGAGATTTTGTACAAGATGATTGAAGAACTCAGGACCAAGGGATTCATTCGTGCAAGTGGATCGCCTTGGGGAGCCCCGATGCTTCTTGTGAAAAAGAAGGATGGTACGTCTAGGCTATGTGTTGATTATCGTACCTTGAACTTAGTGACAATCAAGAACAGATACCCTCTCCCGAGGATAGATGACTTGTTTGATCAACTCAAAGGGGCTTCAGTTTTCTCGAAGATAGACTTGCGGTCAGGATACCACCAGATCAGAGTCAGAGAGCAGGACATCCCAAAGACGGCGTTCAGATCTAGGTACGGGCATTGGGAGTTTCTAGTTATGCCCTTTGGAGCGACCAATGCGCCGGCAGTGTTCATGGACCTCATGAACCGTATTTTCATGCCTTACTTGGATCAGTTTGTGATAGTGTTCCTTGATGACATCCTGGTCTACAGCAAGAGTGAAGCAGAGCACGAGCAGCATCTCAGAGTTGTCCTCCAGATTCTCAAAGAGCACCAGTTGTACGCCAAGTTCTGTAAATGCGAGTTCTGGCTCGATCGCATTTCTTACTTAGGTCACATCATTACCAGAGGAGGAGTGGAAGTGGATCCCCAGAAGATTGTGGCTATCGAGCATGGCCAGTACCCAGCTCAGTGGCAGAAGTTCGCAGCTTTCTTGGATTGGCCGGCTACTACCGGCGGTTTGTCTCTGATTTTGCAAGGATTTCAGCACCGATGACCCAGTTGACCCGCAAGGATGTGCCGTTCGTTTGGACAGCAGAATATCAGGAATCATTTGAGAAGTTCAAGCGAGGTTTGATAATGGCTCCCATTCTCACCCTTCCAAATGGGACCGGAGGATTCGCAGTTTATTGCGACGCTTCAGGCAGAGGATTGGGATGTATTTTGATGCAGCATGGGAAGGTAATTGCTTATGCGTCACGTCAACTCCGTGATCATGAGAAGAATTACCCGACCCACGACTTGGAGCTAGCAGCAGTAGTGTTTGCACTTAAGTTGTGGAGGCACTACTTGCACGGAGACAGAGTGGAGATATTTACTGATCATAAGAGCCTGAAGTATGTTTTCACCCAGAAGGACCTTAATATGCGGCAGAGAAGATGGCTCGAGCTACTGGTGGACTACGATGTGGATTTGCAGTATCATCCAGGGAAGGCCAACGTTGTAGCAGATGCGTTGAGCCGGAGAGCCGGAGTTTATTTCCTGACAGCGCAACCAGAGCTATTGGCAGATCTTCAGAAGATGGGTATAGAAGTTGTCCTCCCTTCCAATGTGGCCTTGATGGCCAGCCTACAGATTTAGTCCACCATAGTTGAGAGGATCCGGACAGCACAGTTAACAGATTCCAAGATTCATCGGCTCAGAGCAGAGTGCGAGGCAGGGAGAAGGCCAGAGTTATGTATTCATGAGGATGGTACACTTCGACACGGCACGCGTCTTTGTGTACCCAGTGGAGATATCAGACAGGAAGTCATGGCAGAGGCTCACAGTTTGCAGTATTCCATCCACCCAGGCAGCACGAAGATGTACAGAGATATTTGTCAACACTTTTGGTGGAATGGTATGAAGAGGGAGATAGCCCGGTATGTCTCTCGATGTTTGGTTTGCCAACAGATCAAGGCTGAACATCAGAGGCCAGCTGGACTTCTTCAACCTTTACCGATCCCAGAATGGAAATGGGAGCACATAACCATGGATTTTGTGACTGGGTTACCCAGATCTCCGGCAGGCAGAGATGCTATTTGGGCCATTGTGGACAGGCTTACCAAGGTGGCGCACTTTCTTCCATTTAGAGTTGGACAGTCGACGGTGCAGCTAGCAGAGATGTATCTCAAGCAGATCGTCAAACTTCACGGAGTGCCAGTCAGCATAGTATCAGACAGGGATACGAGATTCACATCGCACTTCTGGCGCAGTCTTCATCAAAGTTTGGGGACTCGTCTCAAGTTCAGCTCAGCGTATCATCCGCAGACAGATGGGCAGTCAGAGCGTACTATACAAACTCTCGAAGATATGTTGCGGTCGTGTACCCTTGACTTCGGTGGCTCGTGGGAGGATCACCTGTACCTGGTGGAATTCTCATACAATAATAGTTTCCAGGCCAGTATCCAGATGACACCCTTCGAGGCTCTGTATGGCAGGAAGTGCAGATCCCCGTTAGCATGGGACGATATCGGAGAGAGGCAGATGCTCGGTCCAGAACTGATTTCTCAGACGGTTGAAGTGGTCAGGAAAGTCAGAGATCACCTCCGAGTTGCTCAGGATCGCCAGCGCCATTGGGCCGATGCTCATCGGCGTCCCTTAGAATTTGCCGTCGGCGTCCATGTATTCCTTAGGATCTCGCCTACCTGCGGTGTCATTCATTTTGGCGTGCGGGGAAAGCTTAGTCCTAGGTATATAGGGCCGTTCGATATTCTAGAGCGAGTAGGCGATGTGTCCTATCGTCTCGCTCTTCCGCCGTCGCTAAGTGAGGTACATGATGTATTCCATGTATCCCAATTAAGACGGTACATCCCGAACCCGAGCCATATCCTAGATCATTCGGAATTGGTTGTTGGTACCAACCTTTCGTATGAGGAGAGGCCCGTGTCTATTTTGGACCGGAGGGAAAAGACGCTCAAGAACAAGACTATTAACTTAGTTCGTGTTGCTTGGGGTCATCACTCTCTAGGTGAGTCAACGTGGGAGCGTGAGGACGACATCCGATCGCGATATCCCTACCTGTTTGACTCGTGAGGTATAATGTCTTTCTTATGCCTTACGCTTTCCCTTCCTTGCTTGCATTGTATGATTGTATGATTGAACTGCTTAACGTAGCTTGCCTGTGCTTAGTATAGCTTGTCATGGCAATCTCTAGCTCCTTGATTAAATTCCGAGGACGGAATTCTTTGAAGGTGGGTAGAGTTGTCACCCCCATTTCCTGTATTACGTATTTATGCTCGTATTTGATTTTGGCACGTATTTTAATTTTCTCGACTTGCGGATTTTGGTTTCTCGTAAATAGGTTTTGGACCATGGCTTGGTTTTATTTTGTGGAAGTTGGTTTGGTTTGGTTCATCATGAGTGGAACACTTTAACCTACACTCTACCCTCAACACAACACAACCACCCTCATTATATCTCCACCAAACTTTCTCTCTCCTCTTTACTCTCCATTAATTTTCTTCTTCTTCCTTCTTCCACACAACTCCCCAACCCATTAGGCAAGTGCAACTTGCCATCAAATAAGCACCACTTTTTATTTGTCCATTAACTAGATTAGGCCATGGAGAACAACTTTAGAACTTGACATTTTGTGATTTGGAGCTTTCATTCTTCTAGATCTAGGTTTTAACCATTTTTGAAAATCCTTGGTTTTGATCTATTAAACTTCGATTTTTGAATGTTTTGATGCTTCCATGTGGAAGAGAATTCAATTTTACTCAAGTTAGAACTTTGAAAATCTAGATTTGGTTTTAATTTGGCTAAGTTATGAAGAATTGAAGTTCTTGGTGTTCTTGGACTTGCTCTCGGCCAGGAAGAACAGCCCTCTGCCTTACGCTTTTTAGCGCATGGCCGATTGCGCACCCTGGCATGTGCTCCTTAGCGCATGGCCGATTGTGCAATCACTTGGCCAGTGCTTTGTGCTGCGCTGGATTGCGCTGGCGCAAGCTAGCCATGCGCAAGCCAGCCATACGCAAAGTAACCCCTGCGCAATCGACCATTGCGCAATCCACCCCTGCGCAATCCTCCTGTGCGCAACCCATCTGCTGCGCCATCCACTCCTGCGCAGTTGGTACCCTGCGCAGCTCACTCCTGCGCAGTTGGTACCCTGCGCAGCTCACCCTGCGCAGTTGGCCTCCTGGCGCACTTGACTCCTGCGCAATCCAACCCCCTGACCCCTTGCGCAAACCATTGGCTCTTGGAGATTTGGTTTTATTTTCTTTAAGCTTGGCTCTTCTATAGTCCTATATATATTGATATTGTATTAGATATTTTACGCCCATTTTATATCCTTACGCCTTTTGTCATGAACTTGATTTTACTTAATATGTTTGGAATGTCTGTTGTACATGGCATGGTATGACAAGGACCTAGCATAACACGACAGTGACCCGTAGTGGTGCACTCCTGACATGACCAACCTGACATGACAGTGACCCGTAGTGGTGCACTCCTAACAAGCACCCTGACATGATTTATCTTGATAACTTGATAGTGGCCCGTGGCGGCGCACTCCTGACTTGACTTGACTTGTAACTTGTAATTAACTCGTATAATCAACTTGACACCGTGGGTGCTCCTGCTTGCTTGCTTGTACAATCCATTTGTCTTGTCTCGCATCATGTCTAGGACGTGACTTCCTGGGTACCACGGCCAGGGACTCACGCTAAATTGGATTAGGCTAATGATTAGATCAAACTAGAACATGGAGAATTCCCAGTCACAGGCAATCTCGTTATCTGGGTGCTTTAATGGACTTGTAGCTTGCCGACGAGTAGAGCACATTTCCAGCACACTGTCATGTGTTGCACCCTCTAAGTCACCTAAGGGTACATTTGTCTCCCGGGCAATGTACCCACCTATAACTCTCAACCCGCGGAAGGATAACTGGATAGTCTGCAGGGCTTGGGACTGGGAGTTTCTCACTTGCATCTTGTTAGTAATTAAGGCTTGTGATAACCCTAGTTAGTTAAAGTAGTAAGCCGTAGTAATTGCTTGGCCGCTTGTGAATGCATGATGTCCAGCCTTGTCTAAGTCTTGTCTAGCCCCTGTACCTGGAACTCTTGATCATGATTGTTTTACTTATTTCTAACGATAAATGGGTAGAGACAGTGAGCTATTCAGGCGAAGGGGTACAATCCCGGTCCTTGTTTGGTTTAAGGATTGTAACCTGGCTCCCGGAATGGTTCCACGTCCCTAGTCGTTTATCGCCCTGTGTACCTTCCTACTTGTACTTTCTTTTATTCTTTATGTTCTGATATGCTGGCTTTTGTTCTTATTTGTGGCCTCTTTTGTGGCACTTGCTCTTTCTGGGGTTTGACCCAGCTGGTTTTGTGTGGCCAGATTTCGGAGCAGCTCCCGAGGATCTACCAAGCTTCCAGCCTAATGGTGACAACTAGACGGAACCCGGGCCAAGAGTGGGTTTTCCTTTTTGTTTCACATACTTATATGTAAATTTATTCTTTTGAGGCGTTTAGCCGACGAGCACCTGTTAGCTCGATGCATATTTACTTACTGTCTGCCTACGGGCTGTAAACATGATTAACAAATCCTAGGGTTGATCATGTATGACTGAACTCTTGCTAGTCCTATCATTTTGTACGACTAGCTTCATAATTATCCAATATGTAATATTTGGGACGCCTTATATATATATATTTGATGCTCTAACATCTTGTAACTCTGTTAATTGCTTGAGATTGAGACAATAGGCTTGACCTTAAGAGACTGCTGGCTTGTAGTAAACCCTGATATCTAGACAGCCGTGACCGTATAGTTGAGATGTATTCTATTTCAATATACGTAGCTGGCTATGTCTGCCCTCGCTCTCCAGTATTCTGGTTCTGGGGCGTGACACGGTTTAAGTGGTGGCCCATGCAGATCTTGGCATTCAAGAAATGTGAGGGTTTACCGAATAGATGTCTCAATCAATATTCGTCCTTGATCTCTGCTCGTATCTTCAAGTGAAACAAATGGCTAATGGAACTTTCATCTGCCAATCGAAGTATACCAAGGACATGCTGAAGAAGTTCGATCTTGACAACGTCAAACCAATCAGCACGCCAATGGCTACTTCAACCAAACTCGAACCAGATGAGAGCGGCAAACCCGTTGATCAACCTAAGTATCGAGGTATGATAGGCAGCTTACTCTATTTAACTGCTAGTCGTCCCGATATCATGTTCAGTGTTTGCCTATGTGCTAGATATCAAGCTAATCCTAAGGAATCACACATGACCGCGGTTAAGCGTATCTTTCGATACCTTAAGGGTACGGTTACAGTGGGCCTATGGTATCCCAAGTCAACATTATTTGATCTTATTGGTTATTCCGATGCTGACTTCGCTGGATGCAAGGTCGACCGTAAAAGTACGAGCGACACGTGTCATTTATTAGGAAAAGCTTTAGTCTCCTGGTTTAGCAAGAAGCAGAACTCTGTCGCACTATCCACAACAGAAGCTGAATACATAGCAGCTGGGCGTTGTTGTGCACAAATTCTGTGGATGAAGCAAACCCTTGAAGACTATAAGTTATCTTTTATGCATATTCCTATATTCTGTGACAATACTAGTGCCATTAATTTGACTAAGAACCCTGTCTGTCACTCACGCACTAAACACATTGAGATCAGACACCACTTTTTGCGTGATCATCAGCAAAATGGCATGATTAACTTAGAGTTTATTGACACTGATCATCAGCTAGCAGATTTCTTTACTAAGCCATTATCCGAAGAGCGCTTCAATTTCCTTTGTCGTGAACTCAGAATTTTGGATGAAGCAGTTATAAGTTGAGACTCACCTGCGTAAATATCGAGTATATTTTGATTCTTTTACGACGAATTTGGTATGGGTACAAGCCGAAAGGGTCCTTCTGACAACAAGGCGTAAAAGCCTAAGCGACACGGTGCACTAATCCTCAGGACTACCGCTAGCTGGGATCCGGCCCCTGCAGCTAACCCATGGCAAATTTGAAATATTGAATTACAATATATTTCCTTGTTTGTTATATGGTTTGTTTCGATTTAATATTGCCTAATTGATTTTTCTAAAGTTCATTCTGACTTTTGTGTACCTCTCTATGTACTTCATTGAATTTATCAAACTTTTTTCTTCAACACTTAACCAATTTTTCTATCTTTTCAGCCTGTTTTCTGTTCTGGACCACTAATCCAGAACTCGGGCCGAACTCTGCCCCCAACAGAGTTCGGGCCGAGTTCGGTCCAATTGTTCCAGAGTCGGGATCAGCCTCTGCCGTTGGATCATTTTAGATCCAATGGTCAATATTCTATCCGACCAAAGACAAACCCCTATTTTATTTCGGGATTCCTTCTCTTTCCTCCCATATTTCCTTCTTCTCCACCTCTTCAACCTTCTTCCTTCCAAACCCTAACCTTAGTTCTTGATCTAGAAAGCTCCATTTCTTCTCAAAATCAAGGGAAAGGGGTTTTTCAACATTCTCTTCCACTGTTTGGTATTATTTTCAGGTATAACTCTCTCTTTCTATCATTTTCAAGTTCTCCTATTTCTTTGCAAATGGCATCTCGCTTGTCCAAACGAGGGAGAAGGACTCGACATGAGGGAGCTTCCTCTTCGGTTCCTCCTCCTCCGATTGAACAAGTTGTTGAACAACACCCCATTCATCCGTTGTTCAATCCGCCGCGTCCCGATGACCCTAATACATACGACGACCGTCTATTTGTGTCGCTAGACGCCTCTAATGAATGGTTTAGCGATTTTAGGACTCGTCCGGTGTTTGGGGGCCATCCCATCAATTTTACAATATTTTCTCAATATGAATCTTTATTTCGTGATCTTTGTTTGGATGAACTAGTTGCTTCCAACTTTGTCATTTACCGTAGCGCAATCCAAATATTCTACTGTAATCTGACTCACGATGCAACCCACATCTATTCCCGGGTTGCTGGTATTAACATTGCCTTCAATGATTCTGAGTTGGAAGACTTTCTTGCTCTCCCGGATCTTGATGTGTGGGACAAGCTTGTGGAAGCACGTCAACTTCAATTTGTTGGCAATACTTCCCTTGAAGGATTCAAGGAGGATTTATGTGCTCCTAACGTAAGTCCTCGCAAGCTAAAGGCCAAGCATCTCACCCCCTACTTTTATGAACTTCATCGCATCGTGTTCAATACTATCTTACCAAAAGCTGGTTCAACTGATGAAGTTACCTACTTTGAGATCTCTGCTTTATATCACCTTCATTTTCGTATCCCCTTCAATCTTCCTAGGACAATGATGGACTGGATGATAAATTGTAGGAAGAAACCAAGAGCTTTGGTTTATCCTTTATACCTTCCTATGGTTTTTTGTGCATTCATCATTCCTATTCATGACTGTCCGTTCCTGCCTGCTCCTGCTTTCCTGTCCAAGGCACGACGTACTCAAGCAGTCGTCGCCTCTCCTGAGGCTTCTGAGCATTCTGATGATGAGGAGCCAGACGCCCCTCCACTCGGTCAGGATGCACCTCCTCCACCTGCCACTCTTGACTCCATCCAGACCATGCTCCGGGATCGTTTCGACTTAGAGGACGATCGGTGGGCTCAGATGGACTACCGCACTACCCTGCAGATGAATGCACTCAGCAACTCGCTGCATGATATTCGGTACTCCATGTCCCATCATCCTACTATGCCCATTTCCATGTAGCGGGATCCCGATCGTGAGGGCTATCGCATTGATAATCCGTGGGTCATGCATTACCTGGATCCGGGTGCTGCTTTTGTGGATCCCAGACGTTCTGACACTCCTGGACCATCTCGTGCTCCATGATGGAGATTGGCTACTATCTGCTGCTGCTGCTACTGATGATGATCTTAGTTATTGCATTTTCATTTCTAGTTAGTTAGTTTCAATTTTATGTACTTGGATGCTTTTAAACTCTGGTTGTGTGTTTGACATTTGGTTATGACACTTTATGCTAGTACTTCTTTTGATTATTTCTATACTGTTTCTTCTCTGCTTGGTGTGGTTGTATTACTATTAATTGTCTACTGCAGTTTTCTTTTATTATTCATTCATCTGCAGTCTATATTGCTAACTGCCAAAAGGGAAGAACTATGTATATTCTGCCTGGATATATATGGCTGGATATACTTGATTGGTATCATATCCTATCCTTTCATATTTCTGTGCTTGTTTGTGCTTTTTGGGAGATATTATACAGGTTTCCATGCACTATTTACGGGGGAGCTATTGCTTCTAGCTCAGCACCATTTACTGATTACGGGGGAGCTATTACATTCTAGCTCGGCATCAAGTATGGGGGAGCTATGTTGCTATAATCAACTGTGTCCAGGTATGAATATTGAATATACATATATTATTTTGTCAATTATCAATATGGGGGAGATTGTTGACACAAAGTCACAGTCAACCAAATATTGACTACATTGACTAAATAATATATGTATTAATTCAATACGACACACGACGTCTGCATAACAGTTCAAGACAGACGACAGCTCAGTCTCCGGCTCTCAGTGTGTTTTCGAGTCTGTATTTTATATTTTCATTGAGTCTAGACTTGTGTACTATGAGTCTTGCTGAGCTCTTGACACTTAGTCTACAGCCTACCCAAAATCCCAAGCTCCACTGAACCAAACACTGCCCAAAAATCCCCTTAGAACCACTCTGTGCTCTGGAGACAGAGTTCGGGCCGAACTCTGCCTCCACACAGAGTTCGGGCCGAACTCTGTCCCCTAGAAATCAGGAACCCTAATTTTAGGGTTAGCTGGTTGCTAGTTGTCCAACGGCCAAATTTTTGAATTTTCCTACCCGAATTCTGACCGAATTCTGCCTATAAAAATACTATAAATAGGGCATAAATTCTCTCATTCCAATCCATCCAATCTTCTTTTCTCTTCTCTCTTATAAGCTCAAGTAAGCCATACCCTTCCCATCTACTAGCCACAAGCCTCCTAAGTGTCGAGTGCTCAGCATCTCTCAGTTAGGATTCTTGTGCAAGAGTCGAAGAAGTCGCTTGGACAATTCCAAGCAAATCGCCACTGCGATCATCTGTTAGAAGTTGACGTGCTCTTCTGAAGAAAAGGCACGGGTTGTAAACTACTATTTCACAAATAGTGGATTTAATCCTGAGCTAGAGTTCTCAGGCCTGGACTAGTCCTCCACGAGGGAAACCAGGTTAAAATCGCTGTATTTGCGTATGCTCTTCTGCTCTTCATTTATTTTCCGCACTTTACTCTGATTATTTATTGTTGGTGAAAGAGTTATTTTTAATTGGCTATTTTTCTATATAAACTCTATTCACCTCCCTCTAGAGTTGCCATACTGTTCTTCAATTGGTATCAGAGCTCTGTTCTCTTTATAAGGACTAACATCCTAAGAGCTGATCCATGGCAACCACACAATCCTTGATTTCCAATCATGGTGAAGGTCAGTCCACTCATAGGCCTCCCCTATTTGATGGAACTAACTATACATATTGGAAAACAAGGATGAGCTTCTATCTTAAGTCTCTAGACTTTGACCTGTGGACTGTCGTCACTGACGGTTACAAAAAGCCCGCCAGGATAGTTGTCGATGGTAACCTCATTGAGAAACCATACGACAAATATTCTATCGAGGAGAAGAAACAGGCAAGTCTAGATGCTAGGGCTATTAATGCTTTATTCTGTGCTATAGACAGGAATGAGTTCAACAGGGTCTCTACATGCACCACTGCTCATGAAGTATGGAGACTTCTAGAAGTGACGCATGAAGGAACCACACAGGTCAAGGAATCTAAAATAAGCCGTCTCACTCAAGAATACGAAGCCTTCAAGATGAAGCCAAGTGAGACGATCACTCAAATGTTCACAAGATTCCTCGACATCATCAATCCTCTATCCTCGCTTGGAAAGCAGTACTCAAACCACGAGAAGATTCGTAAGTTGCTCAGAGGGCTACCAAAGATTTGGAACCCTAAGGTGACAGCCATCATAGAAGGGAACGATCTCACAACAATGTCAATGGAGACCTTGATGGGTAAACTCATGACTCACGAGCTTGACCTCAAGGACTTCGAAGAGCCCGCTCCGAAGACCAGGGAGATCGCACTCAAAGCTCATCAACGAAGAGCTAATCATGATGAGACCGAAGAAGATAATTCTGATGATGAAGACCAAGCTCTCATGGTTCGCAACTTCAGGAAATTCCTTCGCTTCAATCGAAGGAAGAAGGAATCTCAAGAAGACGATGAAGAAGAGCCAACTTGTTACGGTTGCAAGAAAACTGGACATATCCGAAAAGACTGCCCATTCCTGAAGAAGAGCAACCGCCATGAGAAGCCATACAAAAGGAACTCATCAAGGAAATATGCCAACACAGGCATTTGGCATGAAAGTGAAGCGAGTGACTCCGAGGAAGAAAAGGACTCTCCTCAAGATACAGCTAATGTGTGCCTAATGGCAACTTCCAACAAGGTATCTAACGAAACTCTAGATGACTTCTCTTTTGATGAACTTGGCGATGCTTTCACTGATTTACTCGATGATCACAAAAAGGTCATTGGTAAATACAAACATGCCAAGGACAAAATCAAAAGTCTTGAAGATGAGATACAAAGAGTTTCTTTACTTCTTGATAATGTTAGAAACATGACACCCACTAATGACACTGATGAAGTATCCAAGCTTAAATTAAGCTTACATGATGCTGAAGCACGTATTGAGCAACAAACTCAAGAAATCACTACACTCAACACGTTGCTTGCTGAAGAAAAGAGTAGACACAAGATTTCCATGACTAAGATATATGGCTTAAATATTAAGGTTGATGAACTGCAAGCTGTTTCTAAAAGATTAGAAACCAAATTGGGTAAACAGGTTGTTCAACCTCAAATCCAATCACATGGGCACAACACCACTCATGCTAGTCAACCACGTCATTCTCATGCAGCACATAACCATGCATTTATATACACAAACTTTCACAAACCACGTGCACGTAAGAATAATTCTCACTCAGTACACAATCATCATGCACAAAGACACAATCAACATCACTCCACACATAGAAATCATCATGCCATGCCATATAGACAAAATCATCATGCCATACCATATAGACAAAATCATCATGTCATGCCATATAGACAAAATCATCATGCCATGCCATATAGACAATATCAGCATGTCACACATCATAGACAATACCATCATGATATGCCTCATAGACACCATCACCATGCCACTCATTCTGTGCATAATCATCATCACCATGCCAACTCTTCACATCATGACCATCCTCATCCTGTTGCTTATAGATATTATTCTCATGCTCCTAGTATAAATAAGAATGCTATCTGTACTTACTGTGGATTACATGGACACATCTCACCACAGTGCAAATTTAGAAGACTTGTAGATAAAAAGATATATACTTGGTTTCCAAAGACTAACTTTTCAGGACCCTCAAGAACTCGGGTACCAAAGGTCACATCTACTCTTGATGTAGGTGGACCTTCCCTCTTCAACTGAAAGTAAGTGAATTCTCGATAGTGGATGCTCGCGACATATGACGGGAGACGCAAATCTTTTTGCATCACTATCGATGAAGAGAGAAGGATATGTATCCTTCGGTAACAATCTCAAAGGGCACATAATAGGTAATGGTATCATTGGTCATCCTCCTTCTTCTGTAATAAAGGATGTCTGCCTAGTGACCGAGTTAAAGCATAACCTGCTCAGCATTAGTCATCTTGCTGATCATGGATATGATATTAACTTTGGACAAAACAGTTGCTACATCTATGATAGGTCAACAGGAGACATTGCTTTTGAAGGGAAAAGAGAGGACAACATCTATATTTTCTATCTTTCTGTAAATACTAACAATGCAGGTAGATGTCTATATGCCCACAAAGACGAACGACTACTTTGGCACCAGCGTCTTGGTCATGCCAACATGGATGCTATATCCAGGCTTTCTACCAAGAAGCTAGTGAGAGGATTGCCTGACATCACATTCAAAAAGGACACGGTATGTGCCGAATGTGAACTAAACAAGGCAACTAAATCCTCGTTTCATTCCATCAACTCTGTAAGTACTACTAGACCCTTGCAATTACTTCATATGGATTTATTTGGTCCTAGTAGAATAGCTAGCCTTGGTGGCAAACTTTATGCATTTGTTATTGTTGATGATTTTTCAAGATTTACTTGGGTTTTCTTTCTCGCTAATAAGAGCGATGCTATTTCTGTTTTCAAAGTTTTTGTGAAGAAAGTTCAAAACGAAAAAGGCTACATGATTACTCGAATCCGAAGTGATCATGGAGGCGAATTCGTAAATTATGATTTTGAAAATTTTTGTAATACAAATGGTTTTGATCATGAATTTTTTTGTCCTAGAACTCCTCAACAAAATGGTGTTGTGGAGCGGAAGAATAGAACTCTCGGCGATATGGCCAGAGTCATGTTGAATAAATTTTCACTTCCGAAATACTTTTGGGCAGAAGCTGTCAGTACAGCATGCCACATTTTGAATAGGGTGCTAATTCCTCCCATTACGAAGAAAACACCCTATGAGCTTTGGTTTGGGAGAACCCCCAATGTTTCTTATTTTAAAGTTTTTGGTTGTAGATGTTTTATCCTTAACACCAAAGACAACTTAGGCAAATTTGATGCCAAAGCTGACGATGGTATCTTTCTTGGTTATGCCGCCAAGAGTAAGGGATATAGAGTTTTTAATAAACGCTCACTTATTGTGGAAGAGTCAACAAATGTGACTTTTGATGAAGACAACAGTGCAGTAAGTACTCTTGATGATGACGTTGAGCCATCAACTTCTACTCCAATGAATACTTCAACCGAAACTAATTCTCTGGAGGGTTTGCCTAAGAAATTCTCTTTCAAACCTTCTCATCCAGAAAATTTAGTTATAGGAGAAGTTTTACGTGGAGTAACTACTAGATCATCACTAAGAGACTCCGTTGCTAGCACTGCCTTCATTTCACAAGTAGAGCCTAAAAACATTTCTGAAGCTTTTAATGATAAATTTTGGATTTCTGCTATGCAAGAAGAACTCAACCAATTCGAGAGAAGCCAAGTATGGGAACTCGTTCCTAGACCGGTTAATCACTCGATAATTGGTACTAAATAGATTTTTAGAAACAAAGTAAATAAAGATGGTTCAGTCACACGTAACAAAGCTCGTCTAGTAGCTCAAGGATACAACCAAGAGGAAGGTATCGACTACGATGAGACGTATGCTCCTGTTGCTAGACTAGAATCCATTCGGATGCTTTGTGCTTTTGCTAATTTTCAAAACTTTAAATTATTTCAAATGGATGTGAAAAGTGCTTTCTTGAATGGTTTTATTAAGGAGGAAGTTTATGTGAAACAACCTCCTGGCTTTGAAAATCACAAATTTCTCGACCACGTGTTCAAGCTAAAGAAAGCGCTTTATGGCCTCAAATAAGCCCCCAGAGCTTGGTATGAAAGGCTAAGTAGCTTCTTACTTGAGAAAGGTTTTTCAAAAGGGAAAATTGACACTACACTATTTATAAAATCTTTTAAAGACACTATTCTGTTGATTCAAATTTATGTTGATGATATCATTTTTGGTTCTACTGATGAAACCCTCTGTCAAGAATTTGCCAAGTGTATGCAGACAGAATTTGAGATGAGCATGATGGGAGAGCTCAACTACTTTCTTGGTCTGCAAGTGAAACAAATGGCTAATGGAACTTTCATCTTCCAATCGAAGTATACCAAGGACATGCTGAAGAAGTTCGATCTTGACAACGTCAAACCAATCAGCACGCCAATGGCTACTTCAACCAAACTCGAACCAGATGAGAGCGGCAAACCCGTTGATCAACGTAAGTATCGAGATATGATAGGCAGCTTACTCTATTTAACTGCTAGTCGTCCCGATATCATGTTCAGTGTTTGCCTATGTGCTAGATATCAAGCTAATCCTAAGGAATCACACATGACCGCGGTTAAGCATATCTTTCAATACCTTAAGGGTACGGTTACAGTGGGCCTATGGTATCCCAAGTCAACATCATTTGATCTTATTGGTTATTCCGATGCTGACTTCGCTGGATGCAAGGTCGACCGTAAAAGTACGAGCGGCACGTGTCATTTATTAGGAAAAGCTTTAGTCTCCTGGTTTAGCAAGAAGCAGAACTCTGTCGCACTATCCACAACAGAAGCTGAATACATAGCAGCTGGGCGTTGTTGTGCACAAATTCTGTGGATGAAGCAAACCCTTGAAGACTATAAGTTATCTTTTATGCATATTCCTATATTCTGTGACAATACTAGTGCCATTAATTTGACTAAGAACCCTGTCTGTCACTCACGCACTAAACACATTGAGATCAGACACCACTTTTTGCATGATCATCAGCAAAATGGCACGATTAACTTAGAGTTTATTGACACTGATCATCAGCTAGCAGATTTCTTTACTAAGCCATTATCCGAAGAGCGCTTCAATTTCCTTTGTCGTGAACTCGAAATTTTAGATGAAACAGTTATAAGTTGAGACTCACCTGCGTAAATATCGAGTATATTTTGATTCTTTTACGACGAATTTGGTATGGGTACAAGCCGAAAGGGTCCTTCTGACAACAAGGCGTAAAAGCCTAAGCGACACGGTGCACTAGTCCTCAGGACTACCGCTAGCTGGGATCCGGCCCCTGCAGCTAACCCATGGCAAATTTGAAATATTGAATTACAATATATTTCCTTGTTTGTTATATGGTTTGTTTCGATTTAATATTGCCTAATTGATTTTTCTAAAGTTCATTCTGACTTTTGTGTACCTCTCTATGTACTTCATTGAATTTATCAAACTTTTTTCTTCAACACTTAACCAATTTTTCTATCTTTTCAGCCTGTTTTCTGTTCTGGACCACTAATCCAGAACTCGGGCCGAACTCTGCCCCCAACAGAGTTCGGGCCGAGTTCGGTCCAATTGTTCCAGAGTCGGGATCAGCCTCTGCCGTTGGATCATTTTAGATCCAATGGTCAATATTCTATCCGACCAAAGACAAACCCCTATTTTATTTCGGGATTCCTTCTCTTTCCTCCCATATTTCCTTCTTCTCCACCTCTTCAACCTTCTTCCTTCCAAACCCTAACCTTAGTTCTTGATCTAGAAAGCTCCATTTCTTCTCAAAATCAAGGGAAAGGGGTTTTTCAACATTCTCTTCCACTGTTTGGTATTATTTTCAGGTATAACTCTCTCTTTCTATTATTTTCAAGTTCTTCTATTTCTTTGCAAATGGCATCTCGCTTGTCCAAACGAGGGAGAAGGACTCGACATGAGGGAGCTTCCTCTTCGGTTCCTCCTCCTCCGATTGAACAAGTTGTTGAACAACACCCCATTCATCCGTTGTTCAATCCGCCGCGTCCCGATGACCCTAATACATATGACGACCGTCTATTTGTGTCGCTAGACGCCTCTAATGAATGGTTTAGCGATTTTAGGACTCGTCCGGTGTTTGGGGGCCATCCCATCAATTTCACAATATTTTCTCAATATGAATCTTTATTTCGTGATCTTTGTTTGGATGAACTAGTTGCTTCCAACTTTGTCATTTACCGTAGCGCAATCCAAATGTTCTACTATAATCTGACTCACGATGCAACCCACATCTATTCCCGGGTTGCTGGTATTAACATTGCCTTCAATGATTCTGAGTTGGGAGACTTTCTTGCTCTCCCGGATCTTGATGTGTGGGACAAGCTTGTGGAAGCACGTCAACTTCAATTTGTTGGCGATACTTCCCTTGAAGGATTCAAGGAGGATTTATGTGCTCCTAACGTAAGTCCTCGCAAGCTAAAGGCCAAGCATCTCACCCCCTACTTTTATGAACTTCATCGCATCGTGTTCAATACTATCTTACCAAAAGCTGGTTCAACTGATGAAGTTACCTACTTTGAGATCTCTGCTTTATATCACCTTCATTTTCGTATCCCCTTCAATCTTCCTAGGACAATGATGGACTGGATGATAAATTGTAGGAAGAAACCAAGAGCTTTGGTTTATCCTTTATACCTTCCTATGGTTTTTTGTGCATTCATCATTCCTATTCATGACTGTCCGTTCCTGCCTGCTCCTGCTTTCCTGTCCAAGGCACGACGTACTCAAGCAGTCGTCGCCTCTCCTGAGGCTTCTGAGCATTCTGATGATGAGGAGCCAGACGCCCCTCCACTCGGTCAGGATGCACCTCCTCTACCTGCCACTCTTGACTCCATCCAGACCATGCTCCGGGATCGTTTCGACTTAGAGGACGATCGGTGGGCTCAGATGGACTACCGCACTACCCTGCAGATGAGTACACTCAGCAACTCGCTGCATGATATTCGGTACTCCATGTCCCATCATCCTACTATGCCCATTCCCATGTAGCGGGATCTCGATCGTGAGGGCTATCGCATTGATGATCCGTGGGTCATGCGTTACCTGGATCCGGGTGCTGCTTTTGTGGATCCCAGACGTTCTGACACTCCTGGACCATCTCGTGCTCCATGATGGAGATTGGCTACTATCTGCTGCTGCTGATACTGATGATGATCTTAGTTATTGCATTTTCATTTCTAGTTAGTTAGTTTCAGTTTTATGTACTTGGATGCTTTTAAACTCTGGTTGTGTGTTTGACATTTGGTTATGACACTTTATGCTAGTACTTCTTTTGATTATTTCTATACTGTTTCTTCTCTGCTTGGTGTGGTTGTATTACTATTAATTGTCTACTGCAGTTTTCTTTTATTATTCATTCATCTGCAGTCTATATTGCTAACTGCCAAAAGGGGGAGAACTATGTATATTCTGCCTGGATATATATGGCTGGATATACTTGATTGGTATCATATCCTATCCTTTCGTATTTCTGTGCTTGTTTGTGCTTTTTAGGAGATATTATACAGGTTTCCATGCACTATTTACGGGGGAGCTATTGCTTCTAGCTCAGCACCATTCACTGATTACGGGGGAGCTATTACATTCTAGCTCGGCATCAAGTATGGGGGAGCTATGTTGCTATAATCAACTGTGTCCAGGTATGAATATTGAATATACATATATTATTTTGTCAATTATCAATATGGGGAAGATTGTTGACACAAAGTCACAGTCAACCAAATATTGACTACATTGACTAAATAATATCTGTATTAATTCAATACGACACACGACGTCTGTATAACAGTTCAAGACAGACGACAGCTCAGTCTCCGGCTCTCAGTGTGTTTTCGAGTCTGTATTTTATATGTCCATTGAGTCTAGACTTGTGTACTCTGAGTCTTGCTGAGCTCTTGACACTTAGTCTACAGCCTACCCAAAATCCCAAGCTCCACTGAACCAAACACTGCCCAAAAATCCCCTTAGAACCACTCTGTGCTCTGGAGACAGAGTTCGGGCCGAACTCTGCCTCCACACAGAGTTCGGGCCGAACTCTGTCCCCTAGAAATCAGGAACCCTAATTTTAGGGTTAGCTGGTTGCTAGTTGTCCAACGGCCAAATTTTTGAATTTTCCTACCCGAATTCTGACCGAATTCTGCCTATAAAAACACTATAAATAGGGCATGAATTCTCTCATTCCAATCCATCCAATCTTCTTTTCTCTTCTCTCTTATAAGCTCAAGTAAGCCATACCCTTCCCATCTACTAGCCACAAGCCTCCTAAGTATCGAGTGCTCAGCATCTCTCAGTTAGGATTCTTGTGCAAGAGTCGAAGAAGTCGCTTGGACAATTCCAAGCAAATCGCCACTGCGATCATCTGTTAGAAGTTGACGTGCTCTTCTGAAGAAAAGGCACGGGTTGTAAACTACTATTTCACAAATAGTGGATTTAATCCTGAGCTAGAGTTCTCAGGCCTGGACTAGTCCTCCACGAGGGAAACCAGGTTAAAATCGCTGTATTTGCGTATGCTCTTCTGCTCTTCATTTATTTTCCGCACTTTACTCTGATTATTTATTGTTGGTGAAAGAGTTATTTTTATTGGCTATTTTTCTATATAAACTCTATTCACCCCCCTCTAGAGTTGCCATACTGTTCTTCACCTTCTCCTCCAGTATTGCGGATGGCAGTAGCAGCAGTACAGTTGCCCCGGATAGTCGAAGAATTTCCAGATGTTTTTCCAGAAGAGCTTCCAGGTATGCTGCCAGAGCGGGAGATCGAGTTCACTATCGACTTGATTCCCGGAACAGCCCCAGTATCAGAGAGAGTCTACAAAATGGCACTGTCAGAATTGGAGATCTTGTACAAGATGATTGAAGAACTTCGAACCAAGGGATTCATTCGTGCTAGTGGATCGCCTTGGGGAGCCCCAATGCTTCTTGTGAAAAAGAAGAATGGTACGTCCAGGTTATGTATTGACTATCGTACCTTGAACTCAGTAACAATCAAGAACAGATATCCTCTCCCGAGGATAGATGACTTGTTTGATCAGCTCAGAGGGGCAGCAGTAGTTTCGAAGATCGACTTGCGCTCAGGATATCATCAGATCAGGGTCAGAGAGCAGGACATTCCGAAGACAGCTTTCAGATCGAGATATGGGCATTGGGAGTTCCTTGTTATGCCCTTTGGAGCAACCAATGCGCCGGCGGTATTCATGGATCTCATGAATCGTATTTTCATACCCTATTTGGATCAGTTCGTGATTGTGTTCTTGGATGACATTCTGGTCTACAGCAAGAGTGAGGAGGAGCATGAGCAGCATCTCCGTGTGGTTCTTCAGATTCTAAGGGAGCACCAGTTGTATGCCACGTTCAGTAAATACAAGTTCTGGCTCGACCGCATTTCGTACTTGGGTCACATCATCACCAGAGGAGGAGTAGAAGTGGATCCCCAGAAGATTGTGGCTATTGAGTCGTGGCCAGTGCCCAGCACCGTTGCAGAAGTTCGCAGTTTTCTTGGATTGGCCGACTACTACCGGCGATTTATTTCAGATTTTGCTCGGATTTCAGCGCCATTGACCCAATTGACCCGCAATGAGGTACAGTTTGCTTGGATAGCAGAGTGCCTGGATTCTTTTAAGAAGTTGAAGCGAGGTTTGATGACGGCTCCCATTCTTGCGCTTCCAGATGGAACCGGAGGATTCTCAGTGTATTGTGATGCTTCAGGCAGAGGCTTAGGTTGTGTTCTGATGCAGCATGGAAAGGTAATAGCTTATGCGTCATGGCAACTTCGTGATCATGAGAAAAATTACCCAACCCATGATTTAGAGCTGGCAGCGGTAGTGTTTGCACTTAAGTTGTGGAGGCACTACTTGTACGAAGATAGGGTGGAGATTTTCACCGACCACAAGAGCCTGAAGTATGTTTTCACTCAGAAGGATCTTAACATGCGTCAGAGGAGGTGGCTAGAGCTACTTGTGGATTATGATGTCAACTTGTAGTATCATCCTGGGATGGCCAACGTCGTTGCAGATGCATTGAGCAGGATAGCCGAAGCTTATTTCCTAACAGCACAACCAGAGGTGTTAGCAGATCTTCAGAAGATGGGCATAGAAGTTGTTCTCCCTTCCAGTGTGGCATTGATGGCCAGTATGCAAGTTCAATCTACTATAGTCGAGAGGATCCGAATGGCACAGTCAGCAGATTCCAAGCTTCAGCGGCTCAGAGCAGAGTGTGAGGCAGGCCGGCGACCCGAGTTGTGTATTCATGAAGACGGTACACTTAGGCATGGTAAACGTCTTTGTGTACCCAGTGGAGATATCAGACAAGAAATCATGGCAGAGGCTCACCGTTTCCTGTATTCCATTCATCCTGGTGGTACGAAGATGTACCGTGATATCCGTCAGCACTTTTGGTGGAATCGCATGAAGAGAGAGATAGCCCGGTTTGTCTCTCGATGTTTGGTTTGCCAACAGGTTAAAGCTGAACATCAGAGGCCCGCTGGACTTCTTCAGTACTTGCCGATTCAAGAATGGAAGTGGGAGCATGTGACCATGGATTTTGTGACCGGATTGCCTAGATCTCCAGCTAGTCAAGATGCTATTTGGGTTATAGTTGATCGGCTCACGAAGGTAGCTCACTTTCTTCCGTTCAGAGTTGGTCAGTCGATGGCTCAGTTAGCAGAGATGTACCTCAGACAGATTGTCAGGTTGTACGACGTGCCAGTTAGTATCACCTCGGACCGGGATTCAAGATTCACGTCACACCTTTAGCGCAGCCTGTAAGAGAGTTTGGGAACTCACCTTCAGTTTAGCTCAGCATATCATCCACAGACAGATGGCCAGTCAGAGCGTACAATCCAGACTCTTGAAGACATGTTGCGGTCCTGTACACTTGACTTCGGTGGTTCGTGGGAAGATCACTTGTACCTGGTGGAGTTCTCATACAATAATAGCCTCCAAGCCAGTATCCAGATGGCACCGTTCGAGGCACTGTATGGAAGAAAGTGCAGATCCCCGCTAGTATGGGATAATGTTGGAGAGAGGCAGATGCTCGGTCCAGAAATGATTGCCCAGACAGTTGAAGTGATCAGAAGAGTCGGGGATCATCTTCGAGTTGCCCAAGATCGCCAGCACCATTGGGCCAATTCTCATCGGCGCCCTCTCGAGTTTTCTGTCGGCGACCATGTATTCCTGAGAATTTTGCCTAACCGTGGTGTCATTCGTTTCGGCGTACGGGGAAAGCTTAGTTTTAGGTATATAGGGCCGTTCGATATTCTGGAGCGAGTAGGAGATGTATCCTATCGTCTCGCTCTTCCGTCGTCGCTAAGAGAGGTGCATGACGTGTTCCATGTATCCCAATTATGACGATATATCTCGGACCCGAGCCACATCCTAGATCATTCGGAATTGGTTGTTGGTACCAACCTTTCGTATGAGGAGAGGCCCGTGTCTATATTGGACCGAAGAGAGAAGATATTCAAGAACAAGACTATCAAGTTAGTCCGAGTTGCTTGGGGTCATCACTCTTTGGGTGAGTCAACATGGGAGTGTGAGGATGACATCCGATCGCGGTATCCCGACTTGTTTGACTCGTGAGGTATAATGTCTTCCTTATGCCTCATGCTTTCGATTCCTTGCTTGAATGAGTGATTGCATGCCTAGTTATAGCTTGCTTGTGATTAATATAGCTTGTCCTCGTCTCTCTAGCCTCTTAATTAAATTCCGAGGACGGAATTCTTTTAAGGTGGATAGAATTGTAATGCATGTTGTCCGTATTACGTATTTTAGAATACGTGTATGTACTTTATCTTGTATTGCATGATTCCTTGCTTAGTTTTCTTCATGGCTTGGGTTATTCTTGGTTCGGGTTGGCTTGGTTCGGTTTGGGATTGCTTTGGTTCATCATGGACCAAAGGGTGAACCCCCCTACCTACCACCACCACTACCATTTATTAACCCATTCTTCTTTCTCTCTCTCTTCATTACTCTTCTTCCATTTACTTCTTCACCTACCAGAGAGAGAGAGAGGTCTAGGCAAGTGCAACTTGCTTCATAGAGGAACTCAAATTTTATTGCTTCATTCTCTTCTTACAGCATTTTAACTTACTTTAATACTCGGCATTTTCACTTTCCATGGCTAGGTTCTTGTAGATCTAAACTTACTTTATTTTCAGAATTTTTGGGTTTTGATCTACTTAATCTTGTTATTTCTGAGTTTTGATGGTTCTATGTTGTAGAGAATCTTGTTCTGTCCCATTTTGACCTATGGAAGTTCGAATTTGTGCTCCGGATGATGGAGTTATGGAGCTTGAGGACTTGGCTCTCATGGTGTTCTTCTTCTCTGAAACTTTGGAGAAGATGAATTGTGCTGACTTGACCGCATGAATAATTCATGCGGCAAGTGTTCTTTTCAGCCGCATGGCTGGAAGTACTTTGAGCCGCATGAGACATTACCCGTTTAGCTGCATGCGCCTTTTCCGCTGGCCGCATGGGACCCCGCTTCTCCAGCCGCATGAATGCTCTGACTTAGCCTCATGCGCCCTCTCTTTCCGTTGTCCGCATGGGACTTTACTTGACCCAACCGCATGAGAACTTCTTCCGGTCCTTGTTTAATACATTACTCATAAGGAGATCTCCCAGCTACAGGCAATCTCGTTACCTGGGCACGCCTTGGGATCTGTAGCCTGCCGTCGAGTAGCGCATATTTCCAGCACACTGTCATGTGTTGCACCCTTCAAGCTACCTAAGGGTACATTCGTTTCCTGGACGATGTACCCACCTGAATTCAACTCTAAATCTTTTAACCCGGATAACCTGGATGGACTGCAGGGCTTGTGGCTGTGGAAGATTTTCACTGCATCTTGCTAGTAACTAGGCCTGTGATAATCCTAGTTAGTTAAAGTATCAAGCCGTAATTCTTGCTTGGCCGTGAATGATTGGATGGAGTCTAACCAGTCTAGTCTTGTCCCGATCCTGTTCCAAATTATTGCATGACCTGAATGCCTGTATTTATGTTACCGATAAATGGTGAGAATTCCAAGTTCTGTTCAGACGAAGGGTTACAACCCCGGTCCTTGTTTGGTTTACGGGTTGTAACCTGGTCATCTGAATAGTTCCATGGTTATCTCGTCGTATATCACCCTGATGTATTTCTTTATTTCCAGTTCTTACTTTTATTTGTACTATTGTGCTAGTTGATGGTTTTAGTTCCTAAGTGAAGCTTCCTTTGTGGCACTTGCTCATTCTGGGATCTGACCCAGCTAGTTTTGTATGGCCAGATTTCGAAGCAGCTCCAGAGGATCTACCGACTTTCCAGCCCGATGGTGGCGACCAGGCGTAACCAGGGCAACGAGTGGGTTATTTTTGTTTCTCCCACTCTATTGTAAAAAATATCTTTTGAGGCGTTTAGCCGACGAGCACCTGTTTAGCTCGATTGCACTTACTTACTGTCTGCCTATGGGCTGTAACATGATTAACAGATCCTAGGGTTGATCATGTATGACTAAACTCTTGCTAGTCCTAACATTTTGTAATGACTAGCTTCTTGATCAGCTGAATATATAATATTTGGGACGCCTTATTATTGTATATTTAATGATCATACATCTTGTAACTTTTATTTACTTGCTTGTGATTGAGACAATAGGCTTGTTCATGACCTTAAGAGACTGCTGGCTTGTAGTAAACCCTCATGTATCTAGACAGCCGTGACCGTATAGCGAGATGGAAATCCATTTCAACATACGTAGCTGGCTATGTCTGCCCCCTCTCTCCAGTATTCTGGTTCTGGGGCGTGATAGTTTCGACGGACTGAGACTTGAGGATCATCCTACTTTCGACTTCTACGATCCGACAATAGCCTACTTCAATCCTCAGCCTCTTGCTGATGAGCCAGATGGTGTTGATGCTTGATTCATGATTTGTTCTAGTAGTTTTTTGTGGACTTTGTCTGATGGTTGATGATGACGTAGTGACATTATGTTTTATTTTGGACTATCTTATTTTATAGCACTGGTTTATGTTTATGCATTTTGGACTTTAGTTGTATCGGTTTATGCACTTATTTGTTATGCTAGTTGGCTTTCATCTTCTGCTCATTTTTTTACTTACTACTACTACTGTTGTTTTCGTTGATATATTTGAGATGTTGACTTGTTAATTCCTATCATATTCGGTATTACTTTGCTTTCTCTATTATTGTTGGCTTCATAAATTACGGGGGAGCCATATTTTAAGTACATGACAAAGGGGAAGAAAGCGCATATACCAAAATTTTCTCGATTTAGAACAAGTCAGGTATAATATTTCAAAGTTACATATTTGTTCTATTTTGGTATAGACTCAAAGTTTGTCAATCAAAATGGGGGAGATTGTTGGCTCATTGGTTAATGATCACAGCTGATTTTGATAATCAACGTTAAGTTTGGTCGATACGCAAAATACATATATTGCTAGAAATTTACAGGTTTCAAGTCAGAAGAAAGCCTGCATCCTAAATCTGCGTTCTACTGCTACAAAGTACAAATATCGCGTCGTCATCAAGAACCAAATGCAATGGAATCAAGATCAAACGTTTTCATATTTTCTTCTGTATTTTTACTTTTATTGAGTCTAGGAAAAATATGTAAGGTTGATCAGGATCGGTACTGACTTAGGTTTTTTTTAGTCCACAAACAAAAATTAGCCTACCTATCCACATATACAAAATCCAAAAGCCCACACTTCTAAAAAGCCTAAACCCCATGCAAATTTGGTCCAACAATTCTGACCTAACCCAGGCAGAACTCGGACAGAACTAGGCCCGAGTTCGGTCGAGTTAGTTTTGATTTTTGATTCCAGTTCCCTCTAAATTTGCATCCAACATTCGAATGTGAGATTTCTGCATCTGAATTCTGTCCGAACTCTGTCCGAATTCGATCTATAAAAATACTATAAATAGGGAAGAACTTTTCCATTTCCAAATTACTCATTCCTTCTCTTCTCTATTCATTCTGAAGTGTTTTCTATGAGCTAAAGCTTTCAAATCAAGCATATACCACTTTTAGCCAAAGCCAGTACAGTTTTTGTTCAATCTAGAGTTTTAGTTTTGAAGAGTTGTATCGGAGGCTGTATTCAGAAAGAGTTGTATCGGAGGCTGTATTCAGAAAACGTTCCAGTTTTCAAAATCGTCCTCTGGAGTCGGTCGTGCGCTCGTCGCCAAGCACAGTGTTGTAAGAGACTACAAGCTCTCAATTAGCATGTGACATAATGGATTAACATCGAGCAAGAGTACTCACGACTGGACTAATCCTCTCAGAGGAATACCAGTATATATCGTCGTATCACTGTTTGATCTTCTTGACTCTTACTTTACTGTAATTTATTTACTATCATATACATGTCATAATATAAGTTCTGAATAATTTTTAATTGGTGATATTTTTGCTGTACAGCACACACTCTATTCACCCCCTTCTAGAGGTGCTCAATGTTCATACAGCATGTACCAAGGCACCCAATCAAGGAGACATTTATCGTAATCACCCTATACCGCCCCAGCTGAGGGCAGTCAGCATATAAATTCATAATCTGAAGCGGGAAGCACTTGTTCAGCTTACGCATCGTCTAATATGATTCTCATTCGAAGAGTGGCTAATTGCATCAACCTATATGGCGGCACAAGATAGAGGATCTCGTAAAAATACTTGCTAATGTCTGTAAAACATTGAGACAAAATTTATGGAGCTTCTAGCTCTCTTAATGACTGTAGTAATACAACAAGGTTCAGCTACTGTATCTCCACCACCTTCGGTGCAATCAATTTTCAATGAAGGCAATCAATATGACTCCTACATCCATCGCTCATGAAGTCAACATGCCATATGGTAAAAATCCTTCGGAGGATGCCATCAAAAGTTTAGAAGCAAGGTTCGAATATAACCGAGACAATCTCTAGAAAGCAGGAGCTACTTTACCATACCCGGCCAAATAGGACAAAGCTTTAGTCCTGTCAATTATAAACGACCTATGTTTGTACCATATGAGGGACTAACATCTCCAAGTCAACATATATTGTAGGATACAAAGAGGACGATATCACAAAAGAGGATATTTGATTTAGTGGACTGAATAAGCAACTTTGTTTTCTTGCTTGAATTGTTTTTTTTTTTCACTCATCAACCATTTGCTCAAGATACATCAAGATGCATTAACTACAATGAACATGACTCTTAGGTTTTCTAGATTCATTCATGCATGCAACAATGAACTTTGACTCTTTCTAATGAATTTGACATTCTAGATACATCCATGCATGACAAATTTTGGTTTACATATCCAACAATGCCTCCCGTAAACCAAATTTGCTTTTGACTCCTAAAGCGTCGATATTTTTCTTGAAGGCTTGTCCTCCTAGAGATTTTGTAAACACATCTGCAAGTTGTTCTTCAGTTCTGCAATATTCGATGTTAATTTCTCCTTCATGAACAAGCTCCCTTAGGAAGTGAAATTGCATACGAATGTGTTTTGTCCTTCCATGTAGTACTGGATCCTTTGAGACAGAGATAGCAGATTTGTTGTCACAATAAATTGTTGTTGGTCCTTCTTGCTTGAACTTCATGCTTTCTAGAACACCTTTTAGCCAAATACTTTGGCAAGCTGTAGAAGATGCAACAATATACTCCGCTTCTGTAGTAGAAAGTGCCACAATTGGCTGCTTCTTTGAACTCCATGAAATTGCTCCGCTGCCAAGGTTGAAGACATAGCCAGAAGTACTCCGAGAATCATCAATACTTCCTCCCAAATCACTGTCAGTATAACCGACAAGTTTGACAGGAACATTAGCTTGATAGAAAATACCATAGTCAACAGTTCCCTTGACGTACCGTAATATTCTTTTGGCCATTTCCCAATGATTAGAATAAGGCTTCTCCATGAATCGACTTACCAGACTTACTGCATACACAATATCTGGTCTTGTGGCAGTCAAGTACATCAAATTTCTAACTAAACTTCGGAACATAGTGGAATTAACAAGCTTGCCTTCACCATCTTTACTTAATTTTATTCCTGCTAGGCATGGAGAGGAGACTGGATTTGCATTCTCCATCTTAAACTTCTTCAAGATTTCTTTTGCATAACTTTCTTGTGAAATGAAGATACATTTCTTGTATTTATGAGCCTCAATACCAAGGAAATGGTGTAGTTCTCCCAAATCTGTCATTTCAAATTCTTTCATCATGGAAAGCTTGAATTCCTACAGCATTTCCATATTATTTCCTGTGAAAATAAGATCATCAACATAAAGACTTACTATAATAAAGCTTCCATCTGATCTTTATTTTGTGTAAAGAGTGTGCTCATATGGACACTTCTGAAATCCATACTTCTCAAAATATAAGTTGATACGACTGTACCAAGCCCTTGGAGATTGTTTAAGGCTATAATGCTTTCTTCAATTTGTAGACTTTGTCTTCTTCTCCTTTCTTCACAAAACCAAGAGGTTGCTCAAGATAAACCTCTTCTTCAAGGATGCCATTTAAGAATGCCGACTTCACATCCATTTGGAATATTTTCCAACTGTTTTGAGCTGCAAGAGAAATCATTAGTCTAACAGTTTCAATTCTTGAAACAGGTGCAAAGACTTCTGTGTAGTCTTCTCCTTCCTTCTGCTTGTATCCTTTTGCTACAAGCCTTGCTTTGTACTTGTTGGTTGAGCCATCGGGATTCTTCTTGAGTTTGTACACCTATTTCACACCAATGGGTATCTTGTGTGGTAGAAGATCTGTGAGCTCCCACGTATCATTCTTCTCAATGGACTTTATCTCCTCCTTATTGCTTGCCAAGTTTCTTCCTTATTTGCATCTTCAAATGAAATTGGATCTTCTCCTGCAAAGAAAGCAAAATAGACAGTATCATTTGATTCTACTTGCTCAGTTGAGTCATAAAGTTCTTGTATACTTCTCATTTTTTAGGAGGTCTTTGATGCACATCTTCTCTTGGTGGAGTTGGAGATGCACTTTCGGTTTGAGAGTCAACTTCTTCACCGTCTTCTATAAGAGTATGAGTTGTACTAGTAGCACCTTCATAGGTTGAAGCTTCGTCAAATCGAACATCTCGACTGATTACAATCTTCTTTGTTGCTGGATTGTATAACTTGTAGGCTTTGCTTCTTTTACTATAGCCAACAAATATACACTTTTCTGTTTTGTCATCGAGCTTGGACCTTATAGCATCAGGAATGTGTGCATAGGCAATGCTCCCAAAGATTCTTAAGTGTTGAACACTTGGCTTTACTCCGTACCATGCTTCATGAGGTTTGATGTTCTGTAAACTCTTCGTAGGTGATCTGTTTATTAAGTAAACAGAACACGAAACAGCTTCTGCCCATAGAGCTTTGTCCACCTTCTTTCTACTGAGCATGCATCTCACCATGTCCATAATGGTGCGATTCTTTCTTTCACAAACACCATTTTGTTGTGGTGTATATCTGGCAGTTAGTTGATGCTTTATTCCATGATCTCTACAAAACTTTTCAAATTCATTTGAAATATATTCACCACCACGATCAGTTCTCAAAGTTTGTATGTGAAGACCAGAAAAATTTTCAACTTCAACTTTAAAATCTTTAAAGGCTTGAAAAACATCAGATTTTTCTTAGAGAAAATAAGTCCATACTTTTCTTGAGTAATCATCAATGAAGGAGATGAAATATCGATTACCTCCATGAGATGTAACTTGCATTGGTCCATATAAGTCTGAGTGAACAAGTTGAAGTGGTTTCTTGGCTCGACAAGTGGATTGCAACGGAAATGTAGATCTATGAAGCTTCCCGATTTGACAATCTTCACAAACATCATCCGAGGAATAGATTTGAGGCAGCCCTTTGACCATCTTATTCGCCACTAACTGCTTCAAGCTTCCATAATTCAAATGACCAAACCTGTCATGCCATAGTTTGGAGCTTCTACCATCAATGCTATTGAAATATGACAAGTTAGTGGTCTGTAGTGTTAGAGGAAACAGATTATTTTTTGCAATAGCAATTTTTGCAACAAGTTGATTGTTCTTCGACAAGAAACAAGCATTGTTTCTAAAGTGAATTTCAAACCCTTTTCTTAAGAGATGACTTGCACTTAGAAGATTGCTTTTTAGTCCTGGGATGTAGTATACATCTCCCATCTTCTCGATACTTCCAGATCTTGTTTTGAAAGCAATTTCACCAACGCCTTCTATTTTGTATGCTCTGTCATCACCAATCTTTACTTGGCCACGGTCAGCTTTTGTTAAGCTTGTAAATAAATTTTTATTTCCTGTCATATGCTTGCTAGCACCGCTATCAAGATACCACAAATTATCCAGGTTATCACCATGACAAGCAAGTAACAAAGTGTCTTGATGGTTACCTTGTGCTTCATGAATGTAGCCTGCTTCTTTTTTCCAGCATTCATTGATAGTGTGGCCTGGTTTTTGCAATGATAGCATTCAAAGTAGCCATGACCTCTTCCTCTTTAATAACCACGACCTCGTCCTCTTTGTGAGCCTCTTTGTAAGTATCTGGAGTTGAAGTTGTCTTCTTCTTCATTTTGGTTATTATTGGAATAACCTCTTCCTTTGCCATGAAAATTTGAACTTCGTCCTCGAAATTATTGCCTCTTCCGCGTCCATGGTTCTGAGAAGAACCACGGCCTCCCGTAGACGCGACATTGGACTTGAGAGCTTGATCGGGCTGAGAAGAAACACTTTGCGGACATCTTTTGTTAATCCGAAATTCATGAGCTTCTAATTTTCCTTGTAAACTTTCCAAAGACAGAGATGCAAGATCTTTATTTTCTTCAATAGCAACTACAACATGATCATATTTACTTGGTAGACTTCGAAGAACTTTTTCAACAACTTTTTGAGTTTCTAAAATTTCTCCATTT